>LTAE01000514.1:21463-83147 GCA_001647135.1 Pontederia paniculata
ATTAATATTAATATTAATATTAATATTTATAGTCAATAAATAATATAAATATTTAAAAAAGAGCATAATTATCTAATTATTGTAGTTGATAGATAATTTTGATTAACATTTTGAGGTCTCGAGTTCAACTCTTATTAATATCTTTTTATTAATAATATGCCTTTATATATTTTGACTTCTCCTAAATTTTAATAATTTACTTTTATATATTTTGTCTCCCCTTAATTTTTTTACGCTAGGTTCGTCCCATGTCGTTATTCTAATTATTGACAGAGGCAAGACTTCTTTTGAGTGGATTCATAATCAATGGTCTTAATGATTATCGCATCAATAAATTTCAAGCAATCAAACTAAAGCTTATTTGAGGAAACGAGTGGAATAAAACTATTCACGAAAATAGGTTATCATAATCAATGGTCTTAATGGGTTATCGCATCAACTCGAATTTAAGATGACTAATGAGTAGACTATCATTCTCACGAGTAATCCCATAAACTAATAGGAAAATGACATAATTTTTTGAATAAAAAAAGTTTAAACTAACAAAGATAAAATAAAAGGTCTGATGACAACAAAAATTGGATTAGGATGAGATGAGATAAGATAATCACAATGTTTCACCACTAATTGAATTACAATTCTTATTCAAACTTCTGAATGGATTAGGATATATCTATTATATGATTTTTTCTTCACAGTGAATGATAGATTTGATCGTTACTCTCAAGTATTATAATCTTATTTACATTAATTTGTATCATATAAACTATCAATTATTTATTATTCTAAATGACAATTAATAGATCACACATCTAAAATATTTTTCTTCAAGATTCCATCAAGATATAACATGTGATGCTTCAATTGAAGATCAAAATCAATTTAAAAAAAATATAAATAAACTATTCCTATCCAAAATGATGTTAGAATAAGGATTTCAATCAATCAATGAAAAAAATTAGACATTGCATTTGTGTTTATAAGATAATTGAATAAAAACTATAAAATAATTAAACTGAGAGTTCCACAAATTTTCTCTTATAATGAATATGCTCCATAAGTATAATAAAAACAAATCGCAAGATGTTTTCATCATTCAAAAGCAGATAATGAAGAGTTTTGAGAAGATTGAATGTGATTAGGGCTCCCGAACGATGGCGCTTCTCCTTAACCGAGTGAGGCATATAAATGTGCTCTTATCCACCATCGTCGTCCGCCCTATCCGCGTCGTTGCCGCGTCTTCCGCGTCGTCCCATCCCTCTCGCGTCATCACGAGAGATCCGGCCGAGTGGAGCGCTTCTCCCGACTCCACTCCAACGAGCATTTGTTGCTCGTTCAAAACATGATCGTAAGGTCATAAATTAACATCTCCCACTTGACCTTCGTGGTCATGCATCTTTGAAACTCCCACTATCCCCGTAGTGCGAAATTTATGAGCTATTAACCTTGAAGTTCATTATCCATGAAACTTCAATACGACTCAAATATTTTTGAGTCACATTAAACCAACGTGTTAAATGAATGTACCCGCTGAAATTCCTTTTGTAAGGAAATCGTCTAACATATTATTTGTAGGCATGTAGGTTAGTGTCACTTCTTTTTGTTTCACTATATCATGTACATAATGATACTCGATATCTATATGTTTTCCTCTATAACTGTTTGTGTACATAATGAATGTACCCGTTGGAATTCCCTTTGTAAGGGAATCGTCTAACATATTATTTGTAGGCATGTAGGTTAGTGTCACTTCTTTCTGTTTCACTATATCATGTACATAATGATACTTGATCTCTATATGTTTTTCTCTAGAACTGTTTGCTCCACTGTTTATCAAGCTTATTGTCGCTTGATTGTCACAGTACATCTGTAATGGTCCATCGACCAAGTTGAACTCAAATTCTAAAAGAAAACATCTGATTCACACTACATGAGTGATTGTCATACTATACACAATGTATTCAACTACTCGTGTATGTCTAGTCACACACCCTTATTTCTTGCTTCCCAAGAAACAACTGCACCACCCAATAAAAATAAGTGGTCTGATGTGAATTTTCAGTCATCAATATCCCTGCTAAAATCCGCATCTGAATAACCTACAAACTCAAATGAATCAGCCTGTTATGTCAACTTTAGTTATGCGATGCCTTTGAGATATTTAAGTATCCTCTTGATGATTTTCCAATGAGCCTTTTCGAGATTACTTTGATACTACTTGTTAGGCTTACAGGGTAAGCCAAATCAAACCTTGTACACAACATTGCATATATCAAGCTACCTACCGCTTGTGCATAGGAAACATCTAAAGGTTCTTGTCCTACATTAGGACACTAACTCTTACTGAGTCGTTTGCCTACCACAATAGGTGTCGCTGCTGGGGTGATGTTCTGCATCCCAAATTATCTCAATATCTTATTGAGATACTGTTATTGACTCAAACTCAATGTCCTTGAGTTTCTATCTCGAATAATTTGAATTTCAAGAACATATGATGCTTCTCTCATGTCCTTCATTTCAAATTTCTTGCTCAATTTTCTTTTATCTCATTGAACATTGTGACATCATTTCCAGCGATCAAAATGTCATTGATATATTGACATTATGATAAACTTCCTCTCACTCTTCTTGATGTACACATATATGTTCAATTTATTCGCAATGAATTCAAATTGAACAATCGTCACATGGAACTTTTTGTACCATTGACGTGATGATTGTTTTAAGTTATATAATAATTTTTTTCAGCTTGTAAACCTTATTCTCCTCACCTTCCACCTGAAACCATCAGGTTGTCGCATATATATGTCTCCACTCAATTCTCCATTTAGGAAGGTGGTCTTAACATCCATTTGGAATAACTCAAAATCCATATATGCGACTAACGCTAAGATGATCCTTATAGATGCAAACTTAGCTACCGGAGAATATGTTTCCTGAAAATTAATGTTGGCTTTCTGAGTATAACCCTTGACAACTAATCTAGCTTTGTGCTTATCAATAGTACCATCAGCACGGTATTTTTTTTTGAATACTCATTTGCACTCGATGGATTGTCGATCGATTGACAAATCACATAATGCACATACGTCATTTCGATCAACGGAGTCTAATTCATCTCTCACGACGCTCAACCATGATACCGACTCTTCTGAAGCAACCGCTTCATCATAAGAAATAGGATCTGTACAATCTTCTATATCAACATCGACGGTTAACACGAAGCCTCGCATCCGTACAACTAGTAGTCGTCTAAATATGTAGGCGTCGTCTGGGACCTCTTGTTGCCAATTATATTCGTGGATTGTATGGGTCCATCCACTGCTTCCAAAGGTATGATATCATGTCTTCCACTGTTGGACTTATGTCCAATGTGTCTTGTTCCGAGTCGACTTCATTATTTTCAAGAATAATCAGAGGTTCATGGTCCTCTTCTTCATGCACATCTTTTGTTTCATTCTCAAGGAAGTTTGCATCTCGACTCTTGATAAGACATTTCTCATTGTGAAAGAATCTATATCCCTTGGATGTATCACTATATCTTATAAACATGCATGTCATCATCCTGAAGTCCAGTTTGTCCTTAAAATGACTTTGGAACTAAGACATGTGCTTTACGTCCTCATTTTCGGAGATGGCCCAACTCCGGCTTCCTGTCATTCTATACTTCATATGGCGTTAATTCTATGGACTTGATGAAAATTCTATTTTGTATGTAATTTGCAGTAATCACTGCTTCTCTCCAAAAACTTTTGGAAAGACCAGAATGAGACAACATACATTTTACTGCATTTATCAAAGTTCTATTATTTCTCTCCGTCACACCATTCTGTCGTGGAGTATGAGGCATTGTAGTCTGCCTACATTTGCCTTCCTGAATGCAATAAGTCTCAAGCTTCCGGGAGGTGTACTCCCCTCCTCTGTCTGTTCTTGTTTTAATCTTCTCCACTTCAGTCTTATTTCTCTTAAACATTTCAAAAGTCTCAACTTTTCTTTTCAAGAGATAGACATAGAAGAATTTAGAATAATTATCAATGAATGTGATATAGTATTTCTTGTGTCTACGTGTAGTAACACTCAATGGACCGCAAATATCTGAATGAATCAACTTTAATAATCTCTTTGACTTGTTCCTATCAGAAAATGTTTTCGAGACATTTTTCCTGTCAAACAATGTTCACAAGGATATGTCCTTATTCCTAATATGTTAGGTACTAGGTTCATTCTCATTATTCGTTTCATTTTATCATTTTCAGGATGACCTAATCTCTCATGCCAGAGATCATAATCTGATAAAAAACACAAAGAATACTCAGAAGAGGCATTTATTATTTCATTATTCTTGACCGTGAGACAAAATAAGTCGTGACCAGTTACAATTTTTTTCATTGTCAAGACATTACCATTCTTTCCTGTGGTTACACGCTCATTATAAAAATATACTTCTAAGGGGGCGTTTCTGTAGAGGTAATCTTTTCACATTGCAGGTAATGTTGTATTAAATTACCTGGGCCTACCACATTACCTTGTTCACTTGTTTTAATTTTGTAGGTAATATATGTTGATAGGCAATGCAGATTGCTTGTGAAGTGGCAATCTGGATTGCCCATGAAAGAGAGGGCAATGTAGATTGTCACTCAAGTGACAATCTTCTATAATTTTCTTTCCACATTCATCCTTTAGAATTTTATTTAAATAGATAATAAAAATAATCAAATAAAATTAATATAATATTTTATTTATTAGTATAATATTATTAATTACTATAATAATAAAATATAATAAATATTATTATTTTTTTATTATCAGTTCTAGCAAATTGTATATTCCTTATTTTATACATTTATTTATTTGATGCATATTTTTTTTTAGTTTATGGTATATGTTTGTGATTCAAGTTCAAATAATTCAATTAAATTTATATAAATTTGTAAACATAACTATTTCATTCAAGGGTATTTTAGTAAAAAGTGTATATTATTTGTTAATTATTTTATATAATAAATAAGATAATAAAGATTGCTAGACACATTACCTATGCATACTAAACAAGGTAATGTACATTGCCGGCAATTTAATAAGTGACAATCTTTCTTATAGGGAATGTACATTGGCAGGTAATGTGCAGTGACAATGCAGTGAACGCAACCTAAGTTCTTTTATAAGAATAGGGACAAATATGAGATTTCGGCGGATCCCTGATGTATACAGCACATCATGGATAACCATAATGTTATCCCCTAAATTTAACCTATATTTTTCAACACCTTCAATGTCCAGATAGGTGTTGTTCCCCATGAATATCATTTGTTCTCCGGTCTTAAGATCTTTGAAGTCCACCAAGTTTTATTTGATCTTAGCGATGTGGCGAGTTGCACCAGAGTCGATCCACCACCCTTCAATATCTGTCATCGCAGCATTGCACTGGACAACTCCAGCGAACTCGATCCAGCTAGGGTATTTTCTTTGCAGAGTCTTATTCTGACTAGACTTCTTTCCTATGGGGCAGTTGGATTTGAAATATCCAAACTTTACACAGTTAAAACAAGCTTCTGTCTTTGCGCACCTTTTAAACGACTTTTTGTTTGGTCCTAGATTCTTCCGGTGAAGTGTTGTGTTTGCTTCTTCTTCTTTCACCTCTTCGGTTTCGAAGATTTCCACCTTTTTGTTCTTAGCCATATTTTGCTCAAGTAATTTTCGAAAATAAACTTCCTTAAATAAATAATTTTTGAAAAATAATATAATTTCAGAATAAAACTTCTTTCAATGATTTTCAGAAAATAAGATAATTTCTGAATATAAAATTTCTTTAAATAATTTTTAGAAAATAAATAGTTCAGAAAATAAGATAATTTCTGAATATAAAACTTTTTTAAATAATTTTCAGAAAATAATTTTTTTTTGGAAATAAACTTCTTTAAATAATTATTAAAAATAATTTCCGAAAATTAAGAAAATTCTTTAAATATTTTCAGAAAATAAAGTAATTTCCGAAAATAAAACTTCTTTAAATAATTGTCAGAAAATAAATAATTCAGAAAATAGGATGATTTTCGAATATAAAACTTCTTTAAATAATTTTCAGAAAATAAAAATATTTTTCGGAAATAAACTTCTTTAAATAATTTCAGAAAATAAATAATTCAAAAAATAGGATAATTTCCGAATATAAACTTCTTTAAATATTTATTAAAAATAATTTCCGAAAAATAATAAAAAATATTCTTTAAATATTTTCAGAAAATAAATAATTTTTAGAAAATAAGATAATGTTCGGATATAAAACTTCTCTAAATAATATTCAGAAAATAAAAAATATTTTTCGAGAGTAAAACTTCTTTAAATGATTTTCAGAGAATAATATTTTTTATTAAAAAAATGATTTCCGAAAATAAAATAATTTCCGAAAATAAAATAAAACAATTTCCGAAAATTAATTTCTTCAAATAATTTTTTTAAATATTTCGGAATATTCAAAATAATTCGGATCATATAGCACAAAAAAAATAAAGATGGATTAAAAAATTTAATGGGCTGCACATTCAATGGGCTTCAGTAGATAGTGGTCCAAAAGAATTGTATGGCTAAGATCAAAATAAGAAAATCAACGGCCACGATTAAAAGATCAGAAGAACGGTTAGAAAAAAAAGAAGGCAGATAACAAAAATAAACGTCTGGGATTTAAAAACGAAAATGATGAGAGAAGAACGGTCCAGATTAAATCCACAAAGTCTTCCACGAACCACCGGAGCTAAGGCGCCTGGTCGGACGATCCCGCGACGATCGGAGATGACGCATCTATGCGGATTTTTTGCAGGCGGATTCCTGGCTCCAGGAAGCGAGAGATGGCGTGGCAGGCGTTGAGGAGAGCGAGACAAAAAATTGCAGACCGGAAAAAATTTGTCCGATGGAGCTCCGACTCATCAAACCTGACGCTCTGATACCAATGAAGAGTTTTGAGAAGATTGAATGTGATTGGAAGCTCTCGAACGATGTCGTTTCTCCTCAACCGAGTGAGGCATATATAGACGCTCTCATTCACAATCGCCGTTCGTCCTATCTGCACCGTTGTTGCGTCTTCCACGGCATCCCGTCCCTCCTGCTAGATCCGGCCGAGGAGCGCTTCTCCCGGCTCCACTCCAACAAGCATTTGCTGCTCGTTGAAAACATGACCGCAAGGTCATAAATTAATAAATTAATAGATAACAAATTAGATTATGAACAAAAAGTACCTCAATGATAGTTTTTTTTTCACAGGCTAATATTCTTCAAACATTAACGTTCTCTCTAGACTTGAAATATTCCATGCATGAATCACCTATTTATAGTTTTTCAAGTTTAACCAAATCATATAAGGAGTCTTGTTTTTTGGAGATGTTTTGACCAAATTCATATAAAAAGATTGTCTACTCATGACGTTCAAATTAGCAAAAGATACAAATCGATCAATTTAAATCCTCGTATCCGGCTCTAATTCCCCATTATTCAATATTTTAACCATGACATGGAAATCACAATCATGACTGTGTTCCATCATTTTGGCCGAAACCCTCACACTTTGTGAATAACTCTATTATGTATCTTTAAAAATCGTGTGACTTGTGACAAGGATATCACAACCATGATCATAACTCTATCAATTGTTGTGTCTTTCACTCACGACCATTGATCTATTATAGTTCATAAGAGTTAGGGATAAATTATTCGTGAACATACTAATGATCATGAGAGTGGTTTTGCGATTGTAATATCTAAGAATCGAAATTAACTCTTTGAAAAATTTCTTTTAGAATCATATATACATTCGTTCATAGGGCGTGAAACCTCTATCATGATCGTGACGGTAAATTTTTTTTTTTTCAATTTCAAACTAACTTCATTTTATCTGCGATCTTCCTTCATAACCTCTGTTGGATTATTTGAAAAATAAAATAACCAAATTATGCGTATTCCGACTCCAAAAAAAAAATAATGTGAATTACTTTGCAAAATGATGCGTAAAACTATGAAATAAATGAAAAATAGACTAAGTTAATACACATCAATAGTACTCTTTTAATATTTTAAGAAAATAAGTAATGATTGCGAACTCACCTGCATGAGAAAATAATAATGAATCATTTAAAATCAAAGATTTCGTCAATTAAATCTAGTTTACGCACAATATCAATTTTGGTCAAGAATTTTTTTCTAATTGTTATTGATCGTCTTCTTTTTGATGTGAGGAGTTGATTGGCGCTCTCCGCATCAGCCAACAAAGGATGAATTGCGACCGAACATGAGGCGTAGGCCGCGTAGCAACGTCGGAAGTGAGTTGTCGGCGACCACTTTTTTTCTTGTTATGCTATCTCTCTCCTCTTATAGAGATTCTCTAGCTACTTAATTAAATATTTTTTAAGAAGATAATAATAATGTTATTTAATTTAATTATTTAAAAAATTGAGATGTTATAATCTTACATTATAATAATAAATTAGTTTTTATTAAGAATATAAAAATAAAAGAAATTGTTTTTCTAACGACCTAAAAATTGAAAATTATTAATAGCGCATCTAATTTAAAATAATATTAAAAATAGAGGTTATCATATTAAAAAAAAATTCTTTCAAATTATCACGTAATAAGCTTTGAATTAAATAAAAAATATAAATGTAAAAATATTATTTTTTAAAATGACTTAAATTTTTAAAATTGTTGGTCCCATACTTATGTAGCAGATGGTAATGTTTTCCATCGGAATCATGCCATCCCTTTGTCTCTCTTTATATCTCAAACAAACTTTGAACTTTCTCACATCTACTTTATCTTTGAACTTTCTCACATCTACTTTAAAGAAAGTGTCATGAAGAATCGAAAATTCTTCCTACCAGAAATTTCTATGATTTCTATTTTCTGGTAAACGTAAATAGATGGGATGAGTCATCCACACAATTTTTTTTGAATGGTTGTATGTAACACCTTCGATCCATTCATTTTGAACTCATGATCCATACAAATTTAAAATATATATTAAATGATAAAAAAAATATTACATATAAACTTATGATCACCTCCATATTTTGTTCATGTAAGATTAACTTTGGTTCTCATCCTCTTGAAATTTTATAATATACCTTTTGTAATACCTACGATTCATTCAAAATATTATTAGCTTTAAGCTCATGGTCGCACAAATTTAAAATACATTTTGAATGATAAAACTGCATGTTATATATAAGTTCAGGATCATCTTTAATTTTTATTCATCTAAAATTAATTTTCATTCTCATCATCTTGGGATCTTAAACTAAGAAGAGATAAAATATAAATTATAATACTTTAACCATTAATTCGGAAGATCAAACTTCAAAAGTACAATTTCAACTGAAATTGAAGTTTGAATATCTAGATTAAAAGAAATTTGAACTCCGAGTGGGATATAATTTACTCAAATTTTCTTATAGTAAGTAAACGTCTCTGTTATAGTCGAGAAAAAAAAGTACGAGTTAAAGCTGAACTCAATGTGGCATGTCTTCTAACCAATGGGCAGGAGGATTTGGCTTGTCATATACCGAATTTTATTTTCTAGATTGCAAAGGAGAGGGTCTTGGGTCCAATATAGAAAGAGAAATATGAAAATAAAAATGAAGAGATAAATAGAATTAATATTTGATGTCAGCGATGATGTTTTGTGTTCCAAGCAGTGGATGATCTTCGAGCAATCAACTTCTTTGTCTCAGTGGAAGTTATATGCAATACAATATTAAGCCAGGAATATATTTATAGTTTTATTAGTAGTTTAGCTTAATATTTTGTCATAGGAGCGTATGAAAAAAGAAACCAAAAACTCCAAAAACTCAAGAAACTAATTTGTTTAATATAGAAATAAAATTTCTTGAGTGTTTGATCACGCTTACAAGATTGTGTAATGCCGAGTTAAAAACATGGATCCAACCCGATTTAGGTTCTATCATTTATTTATTATAATTATTTTTTTTTATTTTATATATTTTTAGGAAATCTCAATTCATAATACAATTTTGTATGATATTATTGTATTAACAATTAGTACATACTATATAAGATATTTATTTATTATACAACCTAAAAAATATATAAGAGGAAAGTAATTAAATTTGAGTTAAAAAGGTAAATGAATATTTTGACTACCGAAAATTTTATACTGGTCTATTAAAGAAATATACTTTCTATCAAAGAAATGATTGGGACTAACCCTATCGGGCCAGGCTGAAAGGCCCGAAGGGGTGGCCTTTTGGGCCTTTCGACCCAGGCACCAGCCTTGTTGGATTGGAATTTGGACCAAGCTCAGTTGACCAAATTCCTCGAATGAACATTATTTTATATTTTGAATAGGTAAAATATACGTGCAAGCAACGTTGTAAATTTACAACACGACTCTTTTTTTTTCCATTTGTATATAGGGCTGTTAGTGAGACTATACACTCATTGCCATCATTTAAAATTTATTTTATAAATTAAATTATTAATTAGGTAAATACATGTTGCCGAATGTAATGCTATCAAATTGTAAATACGTTATTCTTATCGACTTATAAAATAAAATGTTATTATAGATATAAATTACTGAAAAAAATTACCATATTTTTTTTATGTTCACCCTAAAACATTTCAGTAATTAGCCATAGACTGAGAAGGACTCCTATTTACAATATTTAATATAGATCAGGGTAACTAAACGTTATCGTCATCCATTAATGACTTTACTTTGACGAATCAATTGATCCATATCAGATAATAGTGACAACATAAGCTTATCTTTTTTAATATGAAGACTAATAATTCAATACACAATTCTAATAAAAATTAGACATTAATGACTACATCCAATGAAATCCTAAAGATTCAGAATAACATTCATTCCTAACTAATGACCAACAAAACACAACTAGGATCATATGCTATGTATAAAGCAGATCATCACGAGCTGCATCACCATCATCGATACTTATTAAAGATCAGAGCAGCCTGCATAATTGAATTCGTAAGGATAATCTATGAGTTATGACACTCAATATGTAAAGATCATATAGAAGAAAATAATAATCAGAGGTCAGTAAGCAAGTAAACCAAACATTTGTCTTTAAAACATTAATCATGTGATGTGAGGCTTCATTACTTAATAATTCTTTCATTATTTCTTTTTCAATAACAGTGACATGATCATGTGTACAGTTCATCAGTATTTCTTTCCATTTATCTTGGCGGCATCTTTTAATTCAGTCAATAATGAACATTTACCAGTACATGAAGATTCCAATGATCCATCATCATAATGACTAGCTAGGTCATGAGGTCAATCATAGACCCATCAATAAGTTTTCATTAGTAACAGTAACAATAGCGGTATGGATAAATCCCTTAGTTCTTCTGGCCCTTCCTCTTCATGTTACAAATTCACACAATCATTAATAGCTTTTAATTCTTCATTATCTATTATACTAAGTTCACGTAAGAGAAATGCTAGTCATACCTCAAACAATCTCACTTAATCAATCAAACATCACATCATCCATCCCGGACACAACCCGCGTCAGGTGTGACATGGCCCGTGTTGTTCTCAAGTTAAGCGCATAACACAATTGTGTTGACTAAAATGTATAAATCAGGGGACACATACCGTGTTAGGGTTAACACAGACCGTTTTGTGTCTTCGCACACGTCGAAGAGATGTAGTCGTTTGAAGTAGTATTAGGGTTCCGCAGAACGCGGTACGAGTCATGTAGGCACACACGTCGTTTCGTCCAGGACGAATGCGATCGTGGTCGAAATGACGCACACCGGGTACGACATGGTCGTCCTTCTATAGAGACGTGGACTGTGTTCACAAAACACGGTCCGTTTTGGGTTGACGTGACGACGTTTCATCCAACGAACACGATCCGTTTTCGGTTGACGTGATGTCATTTCATCCAATGCAGCCCGTCTCCGACATGTCTTCCGCCGACACCCTTGACGCGGACCGTGTTAGGTAACACGGACTGTGTCCCATAACATCTCACTAACTTATTAATTAAATTCAAAGAACTCCTTCATTAAAACTCCGATTGACATGCAATTAATCTATCAAAAATATTTATTAATCATCGATTAAAATCTGAAAATTACTTCTTCTTAATGATTCCAATTACATACATTGGGATTCGTTCCTCTCTATCTTCACTCGGTCTGCATGCTATTGCTCTCTTTACTCCGTACGTCGTTGACCTTCATCTCCTCCTAGCGCGATGCCCAAGACCAGAAAATCCTCAAAGGATGGGAGAGAGAAAGAGAAGAAGAGAAGAGAGAGAGAGGAGGGAAGAGAGGAGAGAGATTACCTGACAACTGAGTAGAAAATAATGAGGGTTATAAAGAATTAATTTCATGTTAGGAATTTATATAGAGGTACTTAGTGTTTAGAGAGTTTTAGTCGTCATTTTTCTTCACCGGTGGGTTTTCTCCCACTTAAGCCCAACATGACTAGCGTCCCATTGGACCCCACCCATTTTTAATTAACACGGCCCGTGTTCTGCCAACACGGCCCGTGTCCGCATTGGACACGACTCGTGTTTGATTGAGGTGTTATATGAATTCAGATACTCAAAAGCACAAGGACTTAAAGATTGTTAATAAGAAAAAAAATCATATTATACTCGTATCGTTATTTTTCATTTCTTTCGTATATCATAGTATAATTGACTTTTCATAATTATTAACAAATAATTAAATGAACTTAACAAAATGATTAAGCATTAAATTAATATAAGCATTTTTTATAATTTAATATTAAAGTTAAAAAAATTATAATCGGAAGGTGTTATAAAAGATCATTCTATTTTAATTATAAAAAAGTTACCCGGAGCTATTTTAATTTATAAAAAAGTTACCCATAGCTCGGCATCAACTAATTGGTGGAAAAGAAGGCGAACAGGGAAGAAAGTTTATAACATCTTTTAACGATAAAAGATAAAAAAAATACAATAAAATAGTGGATAATTAAAAGGCAAAGGATCAAGGATGCTATTTTAAATTAGTAGATATATATACACAAAATGCTATCCATTTGCGCGCGTGCGGTTTGTGCTAATTAACGTCGACGCGACACGACGGGGGTTGACTCGATGTATCAGATGATGATGGTGGTGCTTCGAGATGCGTGCGCTGTCGGGGGACGGCGCGGGATCCAACATTGCGTACTTTGGACGCAGAATCGAATATATGCTCTTCCCGTCCATCGTGCCGTCCACGGCTCGTCTCCTTTTCGCATCCGACGGCCTCCATCTCTCCCAATCTTCCCGTCCCAATATTTATACAAACCCTAAGCCGCTCTCGCGGTGGGCGACTGCTCGATTGCCTCCTCCTGCTCCGATCTCCATTTCCCTTCCTCTCTCTCTCTCTCTTCTCCCTCTCTCCCAGGTAGAACCCTAGATTTCATGCTTCTGCCCCTTTATCTTTTGAATTTTTTACGGTTTTTTTTATGTGAGAATGATCTGATAGATGGTTTTGTGTGTGTGTTTGGTCCGGGAATTGTGGGGATTAAGCAACTTCGGACATGTCGGACGAGGAGCACCACTTCGAGTCGAAGGCCGACGCCGGGGCGTCCAAGACGTACCCGCAGCAGGCCGGAACCATCCGCAAGAACGGATACATCGTCATCAAGGGGAGACCCTGCAAGGTGATTCCTTTCAGGCCCCGCCTTAATCTGATTCGTGCCCCTTTCTTCTTTACTTCGTTACGTTTCAATTGTGTTGCCGGCGATTACTAGTATATAAGATTTATCTCCTTCACTCCATCACTCCCTATATGATTCCTAATTTGCTGTAAAAATAACTATTGCTTGCTTGGAAATTTTATTTTCTGCTTCCACTGCAGGATATATGTTGCTTTGTGAAAAATTATACATAAAGACTATTTTTTTGTGTTGGCTATATGGCTCATAGGGGAGAATTTGATAGTGATCATGGGCAGTTGTGTTTACCATGTGTCTGATATGCGTAGCTCGTTTTTTTCCTCTTTTTTTAATATTTTTGCTTATTTCGGTTCGTGATTCCAATCGAGATTTTCTCAGTTACACATTTTGATTTAACTAGGCTCACATTAAACATACATGAGGGAGTTCCACTGGTCCAGGACAGTGATAAGGAGATGCGTTCTGCTTTTCCAGTAGACCCTTTTCATTTTCTTTTAAATTGTCATATATTCGATGATCGTGCATATTTCAATTTGCCCTACTAGATGGTGGCATCTAACTTGCTTGTGGAAATGACAGGATAGATTTCGCCCAAACTAGTTGTAAGCATAGGCACATTAAAATTTCCTACTCGTCAATGTTAGCTTGATCTTATATTGCGATTATTTAAGATTTGTGAAATTGTGGATGTTCTTCAATACCATTCTTTTTGGCATTTATGTCTCTGATGTTGCTTTTTCATTTGTAAATAAAAAAAATTGTGAATCCTCGTCCTTAATCTCATTGAGTTAAGGCTATAAATATTTTCCTTTTGCGTCATTATATTGTCAAATCAATAGATGTGTTAATTTTTGTACTCTTTTTTAAATAGGTTGTTGAAGTTTCTACCTTTTGGGTCATTATATTGTCAACTCACTGGATATTTTTATACTATTTTTTTGTAAAGGTTGTTGAAGTTTCTACCTCAAAGACTGGGAAGCATGGTCATGCCAAATGTCACTTTGTGGCTATAGACATCTTCACTGCAAAGAAACTTGAGGATATTGTTCCATCGTCCCATAACTGTGATGTGAGTGTCTTTGACTAGAGTGCAAATTCTTGCAGGTGTGTTTGATTTGCTTTGCAGATACTTAATCTATTTTGTTTTCAGGTGCCCCATGTTAACCGTACTGACTACCAGCTCATTGATATATCAGAAGATGGATTTGTATGTATAATTGGTGTTAATCTCATTGTTCTTTAAATCTAAGATTCTTGACTTTTTGGCTTTTGTTCATGCAGGTGAGTCTGTTGACTGAAAATGGTAACACCAAGGATGACCTTAGACTTCCCACTGATGAAGGTCTTCTTTCTCAGGTTTGTTTAAAGTAGTTGTAGTTTGCATCTCTTTTACTTGATTGCTTGCTGATGAGTTCTATTAAAAAGAAGTTGTACGATTAGTGATGCATTCTTTTAGTTGATTGCTTGCTGACGGGTTCTATTAAAATGACATATTTGTATGGTAGTGCTTGAGAAAATATTAGTATTTTCGCTTAATCAGTAGGTAATATGGACATTCATAGGGCAGTGGTAGCAAGCCATCTTCTAGATACAACTTGTTTAAAAATTTGTCTCTAGAATGGTCGACATGTAAAAATCTTCAAGTAATTTTCTATGCTGTAAGTTGCTAATGTCACCATTTAGATGGATTACACCTGTGCAGCCCTGTCATTTTGATTGTTCAATTCATGTATGAAGTAAGCGAAAATTGAGATTAAACCTTGTTTTTACTCAAAATTTACAACCTTTTTCTTTCCTCAACTATGTTCCCACCCACCTTGTCCTCTGTTTCGTGCGAAGCTGCTGTCGCATGACCCTATATAAATTCTGTGTTAACTTGTGCTTACAATTGCCAACCACCTATGCGGCTCCACTTGCACTCCAATGAATCCGCATGGAGAAGCACCTTGATCCCTGATGCATCCTTTTTATGATCTCATCTAATTTTGTTATATTTGTTTCAAAATGATCTTAATATCTTGACTTCTTTTATCTGCTTTCTTTTTGGATTTACTCGACCTTCTTCTGTGTTTGCTTTCTTTTTTTGTCGGTATGTTTGTCTTGATTTTTAGATGAAAATTTGGTTCGTATATACTCTAATATTTTCGCTAGACTTGATCGATTCTTCTATTTGTTTACATCAAAACATTCTGCTCCTTTTGTAGGCTCATCGTTTTCTTTGCTATTGCAATCTATCATCTGTGAACTTCTTACCGACACCCGCACTTGTTTTTTGCTCGCATGCACATGTAATATGTGTACTAAGCATCATAGTTTTAACTAATCTTTGCCACCATTGATATCTGACAAATAAAAGACGAGGTGCACAAAAGAGTAAAGTTAGACAGATCCCAAAAAAGGCAGGTGACTGGAAAACTTTGGAAGATAATAGATAGATTTTTGATAATAAAAAGAATTTGAAAATATTTACAAAAAGACAAAGGAAATCTAAAAGATCGGAGCAAATCTAAAAAAAATGAAAACCGACTACAGCTTTGAACTAAACAGAGACAAGGGGAAGAAAAGAAAGATACATTGTATATTTTGGTTAGATTTATGATAATAAAAAGACTTTGAAAATATTTACAAAAAGACAATGGAAATCTAAAAGATCGGCAAATCTAAAAAAAAATGAATACGAAGCGGCAACAGATTTGAACTAAACAGAGACAAGGGGAAGAAAAGAAAGTTACATTGTGTATTTTGGTTTTTATTAATGGTTAAAAACTAGGCTCATTGCTTGACTGTTGATGGCGACTGGATAGTTAAAATGATGGGGCTGTGCAGATGCAGTCCAAGGACAGGCTGCACCTTCCTTTCACCCCACAACTGATTATCCTATGATTAATATGGTGAAGTAGGCAGATGGTGTGCTTTAGTTGGTATTGTCATGTGGTACTTGGCAGTACTTGTCAACTTTTAGTTTGCTATTGTTACGGTTGTGGATTTTTTCCCTAAAAATATGGTTTCTGATTGTTTCGAGGTAGTCGTATGTTTTAAGACTTATGCATGCTAAATGTCTCAATGAAGTTTACTTGCATGTGAGCAGGGGCATCTTTTGAATTGTTTTATGCTTTCACACGCAATGAGGCTGTCGCAGATGTGTTTGTTGATGCATCTATATGTTTTTGAAAAAAAAATCATCATTCCTAACCTGGAGTAGGCGACATTAGGATGTATGCTTTTATAGATTTTGCAGATGATAAGTAGCCTAATGTAAAATTAGCAGGGCCTATAAATGGACGAGAGTCACGAGATAGAATGGAATACACCTTTGATTAATATGGAAGAGTTCTTAAAACAAGTACCGAAACTTGGAGCATGAATTTGCATCTAATTTGAGAAATGTTAATTTAATCATGAATCTGTTTCTAATAATAAGTCTGGTTGAAAAGCTTTTCATGTGCACTGATATTTTGATTACTTTAACTCTGTGATTAAAGAGAGTTACTGGAGCAATTATAACTGTTACTGTGGACATATATACAAATGGTTCTGCTTTATCATCAGTTCTAAAATATTCGTTCCTACTTTTGCTTTATTATTGTTATCAAAATTCATTGTGCCGTTTCAATGTAGATCAAAGATGGGTTTGGCGAGGGAAAAGATTTGGTTGTGACCGTGATGTCTGCAATGGGTGAAGAACAAATTTGTGCCCTGAAGGACATTGGTCCGAAGTAGTCAATTTCACACGAATCTGTCAGCCTTATTTTCTTCAAGAGATTTTGTTAGTGCTGTATGACAGAATCATCAAGACTTGAGGAGTTATAAGGACCCGTCCACTTTGAGACACGCTTGAATAGCTTAAATGTCACATGAGCCATGAGTAATGATTGGTGACGTACTGTAATGCAACTCTTTCCGTTGGTAATTATGTATGAGACTGCACCTGTTCTCTTATGTTAAATCCTTCAAGGACCGTCTTTTAGCTTTTGTTACTTTTATAATGACACTTTTATTGAAGTCTTATTAAGCAAGTCAACTTCCAAATTTGTCTGTTTAGTGATGTTAAATTAGGGCGATTGATTGTTGGCGTGGGTTCTCATGATTTTTTTTGAAATCGTTAGTCTTCTAGTTGCGTGGATTGTTAGCTTACCGAAAAGTTACGAGACCCAAAATTTTGTAGCGTCTTTAGCTGCTTTCCCAATTTTATGCATATTTCTGCAGTGTTTCCAAGTGGTTTTTTTTAATTGAGTATTAGTATAGTCCACTTGACACTTGAAGTAATGAAGTGAAGAGTATTCAAGTTTCCAACTGAAGTGTCATACAGTAATAAGAAAAAAAAATGAAGATACACATTTAATGCCCAAATTTGCCAGCAAAAAGTTTCTTTCCGAGATATGTTAAAAATGTTAATGCTTCCTGTTGATGAACTTGTTGGAAAGATTAACAGATATCGCAACTAAAGTTGCTAAGAACAATTAAACAAACTTAGGAGTATCTACATTGCGTTTCTGTAGAAAGAAAACTTTATTTGCCACATTAGTAACGCTTATGTCCACACATTACGATAAGGATGTTAAGCAATGATAGATCATTAATAATATATATCTGTATATGTATACCTTCATCGTCATCTCTTTTTTGCACTCTACACTCTTCCTTCCCTATCTTGATTAGAAAAGAGATGCAAGATGTACTCTATCCCTTGCTCTCGTCTGGAAGTGCTTTTCCCTTCCGATGAACTGGGTTGCATTAATTTTCTTTGAAATCTAAATAATTCTGTTCCTCTCTTTGCACTTGGGAGACTTCATCCAATATTTGTTTCCCTAATCAAAATGTTGCACACCCAAAAGTAGAATAGAAAAAGAAAAGATTTTCTATTCTTATCAAACAAATGAACGGTAGATGAATGATAAGAACAGTGGATGGTAAAGCTTTAAAATACAGCTCAAAATATGAGTAAAATGTATGTGGATCACTCAGCGTGATCCACTTCTACTCACATTCAAGTATAAATATGTCAGCGCTGCTATATATATAAGGATTGCGCTGTAATATAAAGTGCTGCACAAATATTTTTATCATATGTATCGTAAATCAATTCGTGCCTCATCTCATATTCGTCATCAGGATTAATTGATAATGAGAGTGATCTACACCTCTTGGTTATGGTTAGCAAACTATTAGAGCATAATGTTTAATTAAATAAAAGGGCTATTGCCCGCTTAAAAACTATTAAAGAGGATAAGACGTACACAAAAAATGACAAATTAAAGAGCACAATAAGTCGCAATGATATACATTTGAAAATTGATCATTGAGAAGATTGAAGGCAATATGTTTGGAAAGTTCCAACCGTATATCACCAAATGCAAATCATAGTTTATGTATTATTGTAAATAATATAGTTATCGGCAGCTAAAACGAAGAACCGAGGGGTTTGTATCAGTGACATTTGTGCTTGGAGTATATCACAGTTCCGAGCCAGTCGTCATCATGTACTTGACCATTCAGAGCCTTCAGAGAGTGTTCTGTACCAGCCTGCAAGTCCAAGTTAATGCTAAGATTTACGACAGTAGAAATCAAGAACATAAAGTTATAATAATTTCTTTGTCACCTTAGTTATGTATACATCAATTCCAAGTTTAGCAATTGCTGCAGCTTCAGATATTTTGGTCTCCATTCCACCAGTTGTATCATGGGCTGCGACTGTTATTTCAACTGCAAATGACAAAGCTTAAACATGTCAAACAATATAAAGACGAAGCATCAGCATGCAGCAGTAGCACTACCATTATTCATCGAGGATCACTATAAAAGAAACAGAAATTATAAACAAGGGCATTGCTACTGTAACATGATTTTACTGTTCACTTGACTACTTTACATCAATTTCTCGGGATTATCAAAGTTTGAGATTTAAGGAAAACAGTTTTTATTCAAGCCAACTTAGAGCGAGGATGCGACTAAGTTTCTGGAGTTGTTAAACAATTGAACCTTGACGGTATGGCTAGTTGTTTCACAGTCAAGAATGACAAGCCCAATTTAGGGCAAAAAACTTCAAAAGTTTTTTAGTGCAGTCGGGTTACTTGTGGGATTATACGAGTATCACATGCTTTACAGTCATTGCAGGTAAAATATCTCCAAGCCCTAAAACAAAATGTTTGCAGATTGCAATAGCAGAACTACCTGCTTTTTTCTCATGCTGTAAATTGGGCTTCACAATTGACCAACTCCCATCTTCAGCAACAGCTGTCGAGTTAAATCCGTTTTATCTTGCATATCTATCACAGAAACTGTACTACCCCACTCAATGACAAGCAGGAAAGGTAGAAACAAGTACTTACAAATCTCTCTTAGAAGTATGGCACTCGGGTCTGTTGGCGGACGATCATAAACTCCTAAAACATTAGTCTTTGGACTAAATAGTAGGAAAGCAAGAAAGAAGAGAGTCCTCCAAGAGGAACAATTGATCTACTATTGAAGAATCGCAAGCTACTGAAAGATTAGTGAAATTTCTAAATCAAAATATAAAATACAGTGGATACAAGAAAAACAACATAGTCTGGCATCAGAAGCTGTGCAAGATGGCGTATGATGACATCACCACTCAGTATGTTGCAATCCTAGATAATTCACACAGTCAGTACACAATAACACATCATTTTCTTTACAAGCCTAAAGTTGCATTGTCAACCGAGTTATCCATATAAAAGAAGTATAAGATCTAGCAAGTCATACAGCCGAACCAACCTGCAAGTCATCCAAGACTGCATCCCCATGCAACACCTACAAGGAAAGGGCATTGATCGTATAGTTGCAATTAAGGAAAAGCAAAAGCGAAAAACTTGGTGAAAGAAAGACCATAGTTTCTGTGGAAATGCTGTGGATTTTGGCTGTTTGGGACGTCAAAATTAGTTTTCAAGTCTTCATCATATACCGAGGAGTCCTTATCATATGCACATAAATAATTCTCATGCATTCTTATCAGTGAAATACTGATCAAACCGTCTTCAAAAAAAAAGAAAAAGAAAAAGAAAAAGAAAAGAAATACTAATCAAATCTAAAATTCGATCTTCAGGTAGCTATACCTTTGAAATTATCTCAGAAAATTATTTACATCCACTTCTTCGACAAGGCTATATGTTCATCTTTCTATAACATGTAGGTATTAGATCAAATTTAGGGTGTTACAACTCACCGGAATAAAACCAGCATCAAGAGCATTAATCACATGAGAGACCTCAGCAGATGTCATCTGCAAAAGGACATTTATGAGTTCCGGATTCGGTAGTTTGCTAATCATGACCAACTCTTAAAAAAAGTAACAGATGAAAAACATTGATGGAATGAAGGGGGTGAAAAAATTGGGTAAATTAAAGAAAATATCTTTTCTAATCAGACGAACATACATTTTTGTTTATGCATATTGCTACAAAATTTGAGAATTTTGACTTATTAGATCGTATCAATATTCACAGGTTTAAAGAATTCTAACCTTTCTTCCAGATGTTGACCATCCACAAGAAAATGGCGACATTCCAACAGATGGAATCCCTTCTGCAAAGAAATTTGAAATATCAATCAGGTGCATGCATGTTGTGTTAATTATGTAGAAAATAACAGGAGAAATAAGGGTAAAACACCAATATATAAACCCCAAACATGTGAGTAAAGCAAGTAAAAAAACTTGGCTTCCGGTGTTTTTTTAGGGAAGAACGTAATGAAAATGAAAGAAGTTCGAACCTTTTGCTAGAGCTCTTACAATTTCGAGGTTGAGCAATGTGACCTAATCATAACAATGAGATACAAAGTTAAAGACCATATAGTTGCTAAGAACATGAAACTTTAACAGAATAAAGAATAAACAGCAGAATGTCGAATGCATTGCCTTCATGTAATTAAAAAGATTATAAAAGCAGGCTAAGGAAATTTTTATAGCTAATGAAATGTTGGAAGAAAAGCGGCCACTGTGAATGAAAGACTTTCGGAAGAGATGAAATTGAACTCAGGTGATTAAGAAGTCACATTGTTATTGGAAAGTTTGAAAAGGAAAAAAGAAATTAGAGCAACATGGACCTTACTGAAATTCGTGTGGCTACAAAACCAGCTTTCACAAGAGGAAGATGCAGCCCACCTCTATGAACTCCGGATCTACTTGCTTGAAAATGCCCAAAAGAACCTAGAAAATGGGTGCAAGTTATATTTCATCAGGAATTCTACAAGTAGAGTATTTTAATAAGGACAATCTTTCTATATTGTTCATTGCTTCTCAACGGATCAAATGCAGGAAAAAGTAATTGTAGAAGTCTAACATGCAATTACGCAAACACATTTGCTTCAAATTTATAACTTTTAAAGAGAAGAAGAAAGAACGAGAAAATCAACCTGCTCCATGGACAATGATGAAGTTGTTAAGCAAATCCAAGCTCTGAAGTTCTCTGAACTCATCGTCCGCTGCAGAGACGACTGAGTTCCCCGGCCGCCTGCTCCAGTCCATCCCAACGACACTTCCCTGCGACATCACCGCCTCCCTGAGCTGAGCACAAACTGTTCGCAGATTTGCCTCATTGATGCTCTCCAGCTCATTCTTGCAGGTGATCGCTGCTCCACCTTCAATTATTTTTTGGTTCATCACAGGATTTAGGACACACCACGAGTTCCAACAGCAGGGTTCCAAACCAGAATGCTTAAGACTTTGAACAATAAAAGTAGGAAGAAATCTAACCAAGTTTTACGATGCATCGAATCGACCTACGCCTTTGAGTTGATCCCAGAGCTTGATCCATCGAAGAAGGCGAGGAGTTCATGGTCTCTTCCTCCACTTCGCATCTTCCCATCGCCTGTTCCGCGGAACGAATCGATGAGATCGCCATTTTTTTTCCACTTCGATTTCTTTGTATTCTTGGTGCGAGGCTCGGGATTTTAATCTCAGCCGTTGGATATTGTTCCTTGATCGGTCCGCATATAAAGTTTAATGCGGATAAGGGGATAAGGTTCCTTTTAAACGTTCGCCATTTTAGCCGCGAGAATTCGACCGTTCCCAGCTCGTTCCAATGGCGGAAACCCTAATTCCCAACTGCGCGAGAGGAGCAATTCCATCAAATCTATGGAGATCTCGATCGTTTGGGGCTCCGGCAGGCCATCTATGGGCCTCCCGTCGCTGCAAAGCTTCTTGCCGCGGCTGGGACCTCGGTCTCCGTTGGCAGAGGATTCCGGCAGCGGCTGGGAGGGCGAAGGCTACGGCGGCTTCGTCTGCTATGGAGACTCAAGGCGAAGAGGAATCTATGAGCATTGATAACTTGAGACGTTTTATCGATCTCAACGTTGGAAAATGGAATGGTTCCTTCTATGTGAGTGAACATATAACTCTGAACTCAAAATGCAAAGCCTTTCTTTTTCTGCAGACTTTTGAGTCGACGGGTGGTTTTGGGATTGCAGCAATTCGACGCCCAGGGAAATTTGCTGCACAAGATCCGCACTAAGTTATCGGCGAGCTCATATGGAGAAGACGAACTTATAAGTTTAATACAAACGTGAGCATTCTACTGTGATCAAAGCAATAAATATCCACTCTTTCTTTTTTTCTGAAAGAAAGGTGACTTTGGTCATGAAATTTTTAGTTATTGTCTGCTTAGAGAACATGCCAATGTGCATCTGGTAAACTCAAAATTGACGAAACAGTCTTTATCTAAAGCTATGCAGCAAAAGGGCGGCATTCTTGTCATTATTACTTGTAATGGAGATTTATGTAGGTTAAGGCTTTTTTACTTTCATCGATCGTTTTTGCAGAAATACAGGAAATATGCATGCACTTATGTACAGTATGCTATTAGCTATAATTGGCAAAAAGGATGCAAATTTGTTAGTCATCCCCATCTAAAATATTGGTTAATCTTGTGGCTGTTGTGTTTTTTCTTTTTTTTTTTTTTTTTTTGTTCAAGTGAAGCTATATTTTTCAGGTTTGGTTCTTCATTTCCTTGTTCTGACATATTTTGTTTCATCTTTTCCACATGCTAAGAGATAGTTCATTAGCCAATATTGGAAAGTGAGCATAATAAAATCTACATGAATTCACAAGTTTTGTTAGATGTTCATGCATTCTTGCAATACATGATCTGAACTTGAATCGATTGCTTTCTTGTGTGCATCCAGTTTGTATATAGAACAGCCTCCTTCAGGAACATCAATTTCAGATCATGATGAAGAACCTGAATGGTTTGAGTACAAGATCAAAGAAACTAACATGTTTACTGTGGACAAGTATCAACAGGTGCATTGACTTGATAACCAATTTATTCGTTTCTGTTACACTTCCATTTACTCGGGATTAAGTTGGGATGTTACTTTCAAGTGATTTTGTTAGATAGTTTGCAGATTGGATTGTTTCCAAAGGAGAAAGCATATTCCCTTAGGTATCAGACAGCTGGGATGCTTGAAACTGTTCTTCGAGCAGGAGTCCTTGGAGAAGATGATACTGGTGAAGACTCTCCTAGGTACTGTGACTTGCATCCTTCCACTTAACGTAGTAGTTTTTAACTTGAGAACGAGTATGGTTTATTTAAAATATGCTTCCAGACATTTGGCGTGATATGTATTTCTCTTATAAAATGAAAGGTCGCTTGTTTTTATCTTATATAACAAAGAGCTACAATCTAAGTCTGTAGTTTTGTGTTTTTGACCTTTTCTTTCCATACAGGTTCTTGAAGCTTCCTTCTCGTCGCCCTTCTGTTGTCTGTGAGAATTGTCTATATTCTCTTCACAAAGATATGAGAACAAGAGCATTTCACATTATGGACCCCAAAGGAATTCTTCAGATGCTTCTTATATTCCTTGAAGAACAAGGAGATGGCTCACCTGCTAACTTTTTTTTCTCCAGCTCCGAGGTTGATGTTTTCCTGCCTTTTTTCTTTAATTTGTCAAGACAATTATTTTTGTATATTTTTTTATATATCTCAATGCTAATAATATTCATGAAGCAAAAAACACTATATATATGGGTGTCTGATTTATGAAGCAAACTCAGAAAAAAAATCTTGAAACTTGATAAAATTTCAGGATGGCCAAGATAATGTAATTCCACACCTTGGTCGATGGGAAGGTCATTCCATAACCAAACGGAGTGGTGTATACGGAGCAACAATTGCTAAGGCTGATACGGTTGCTTTGCTTGAAATGGATGACAAGGGTCAGCTCATTCAGGTGTGCTGCTATCTTTTTTTACTTTGGTCAAAGATTCAGGTGTGCTACTTGTATAATCTATCATGGTGCATTTTGCTGCACAGTGTGAAACAAAGATATTTTATGCTGCAGCATGTTTCCTCTGCTCATTGAAGAATGTGGTTTCTTTAAAACTGTTTTAACTGATACGGCAATTTCTCTAGGACATTTCCACAACTGCCACTGGAACGAGCACAACAGCTAATGTCCACTGGACTGGCACTTTAAGCAACAACCTGGTTGTGTTTGATGGGGGGTTCCAGTTGACCTTATTACCAGGTGGGATGTACATGGGATGCCCATGCGATATAGGCAAGAGTGTCGCCCAGTCACAGTCCTTCCATCTAGAATTTTGTTGGATGGAATCCCCGGACAGAAGGCAGAGGCTGGTGCGTACCTATGATGTCGAGGGCCTCGCCGTATCATCAACTTACTTCAATGAGGTGAAAGTCTAAAGTATTCTTGTACATTTCAATCTATTAAACCCTGAACTCATGCAAATTATGCATTTCTATTGCTCGTGAAGTGATATTAATATGATTATTACTGATTAATCTTATAGTTTGACAGCAAATATGAATGTACTATGTCAATTTTGTAACGGATAGAACATTGGATAAAGTCCAAGGGGTCATCTTCTCTTAAATACGTGGTGTTATTTTTTCCTCTTTTAACCCTTTTTCCTTGTTCTCAAACCATTCACTTGTTGTTGAATTGTTATAAGCTTTGGCCAAGTTTTCCTAGGTCAGTTAATCTTTTACTGATTGTTAAATATTTTTTTTTCTTTTGAGATTGCTGTGGCATGGACAGATGATAGAGGAAATAAGGCAGCCTTTGAACATTGATGTGAAACAGCGTGAGCTGTAATGTTATACTTGATACTAATTCAAAAACATTGGGTTCCCAAATCTTCTGAACATTACGAGGCGAACAGTAAATCCGTACCTCTACTGCACATGGTCCTCCTTCTTTAGAGGCAATCGGTTTGTACCTTAGAGGTCGTACATCTCATCCGTACATCTAATGTGCTTGTTCCTAACCATGTGGAGGTTACAATCTTCATCCTACTTTGCAGAGGGAACATTCATCTATACTTTATCCTCCTAACATTCAAATATTTAAGATATCTAAAAAAAATGTTATAATTACTATGCATGCCGTTGTGAGGGAATTAGAAGAAGTGAGGAGGATATTATTAATTGATAAATACTTTGGGGGTACAAAGGACAGAGCTGTAGAATTACTGCAGATAAAGATAGATGTGTTTGATGAAAAAAATTATATTTGTTTTCTCTAAAAAATGTCAATGTTATTTTTATGCTTTCTTGCACGATAGAAAAACCTTCATTTTTTCAAAGCATCATACGTCAAGCTTTATTTATAATTAGCTTTGGGACAAAACTTTATCAAACGCCGCCTGAATTTGGTTTTAATGTTTGTGTAAAGGCAGTAAAATGCTCTTCATTGATTCGATACATGATCGAACAACTTTGAGATGACAACAAATTCGAAAATAAAACTATTCGATTGCGCAATGTGCATGAAGTGATTGAGAGATTGTTTAGGGAAACTAAATCCTCCAAGATATTTTTTTCCCTTCTTATCTGGTTTTAATTTATTTCGGTATTTATCTCAGTGGAAAAAAGAATATAAGATAGATCGATCAACCTCCTGTTGTCTTAACCCCATATATCATATGTAATATGAGAAAACTATACAATCAACACCAAGCTCCAAAACGTAAGAATGAACTCGTCTTAATAAATTGAGTTTCTAATGGAATTAATTTTGTTAACAAAAACGTAGGGTTATTCATCGGATCGGATAGACTCGATAAACTTGACGATCTGATCCGATCTTAATTGGGTCGGATCGAATTGTTGGTCGGATCGAATCCGAACACTCTCGATCACCAATTAGTCAGGTACAAATTTTAATTTTTCGAATCCGATCAACCCGACCTAATCCGATGATCCAAACTTTTAAATATTTTTTTATTAAATTTAAACTAATTTTTTAATAAAATTTTATATTACTTTAAAATTAAAATATATTAAAAATTTACACTTTACATCCTTTAAAATCATATAAAATAAATATGTTATTTTTTAAAAAATATAATTAATATTAAGTATTATAAAAAATAATTAAAAATATATGATAAATTTTAATCGGATAAATTGATAACCCAATCTGATTCAACCTGACCCAATGGAGATCAGGTTGGATCGAATTTGAAGACCAATTTATCATCAATTCGATCTAACACAATCTAAATAAAATCAATAAGGTTGAGTCGGATTCAAGATCGAATCATGTCAAATCCGACCCGTGAGCACCTCTATAAAATGGATCAATTAATTATAATTTTTTTTTCGAACTTTGATGTCTATTTTGAAGGTGGGGATCTGAATGTTAAACATGAATCTTTTTTATTTTTATTAGTTTTTATTCAATACTATATTTGACTTTCTTTTGCAACATCAAAAAAGGAAAAAAAAAACATTGACGGTCTTTTATACACGACCCTCCTAAACATTTTTGCAAGAGGTTTCTCGTAGAATTTTGGAAACCTCATCAGGAATTGGATTATACCTTTCAAACATGTTAATACTAGAAAAAAACATTATTCTTTTGAGAAAAAAAAATATGTGGACAGATTTGTTTCACAACTATAGAGCATTCGATATTATTTGTGGTTAAAATTGAGCTGGTTAAATACTATTAAATTATAATTTAATTCAAGTGTCTCAATCTCTTTGAATCAAATGATATATTAAATATATAGAATAAAATTTACTTCAGACATCTCTTAAATTCTATTTTCTTTAATGCCTAATAGATCCTTGCAGAAAGAAAAAAAAAGGGTTCGCTGTTTCTATGGGGCTAAATAGTTTAAGTTACATTTATGTCTTTCCCGAACCCTAGAAACTGCTTCTAGCAGATATTTTTTAGCTTTATCAGGCATCTATTTCCAGCATGATCAGGTAAAAGAAAATGAAGAAAAAATAAAACAATGTTTTGACATAAAGAAGTTCACATCAAGAAAGTATCTGATTTTGGTTTATTCCCAGAAAAAAAAAGATTTCCGTAATACGTTTGTATTTTGCCAGTAAAATAAGCAAAATTAACAAACTTCCTGCAGAAGTAATGACCTTCACAAGTAATGCATCCATGTAAATTAATTATTTTCAAAGTTTCCCAGCACTATAATGATGCAAGTAATTGCATCAACTTGTTGGCTTTTATAAGTCATAAGTCCTAAATTAATCTTTCCTTTCGCAACTGGCTTTTGTTTGACACCAAATATGCATCGATTTATAATATAAATAAACTTTGTCTCAGTCAGATTTGATGTGGCTCAAACGGCATACTTAATCTGTGATTTGGCTTCAAAGTTTAAACGTATAGAATAATTGTCGATAGCAATTGAAACTAGAACTCCTAACATACAGGATCTGTCGCCAAAGCATCCCTTAATGTAATAAATGCTGAAATTTTTCTGACATAAAAAAGGAAAATTATGATAAATTTCAAAAGCCTTAATAAATATATAAATAGATTACATAAAATGCAAACTTTTTAGCCTATCTTATGGATAATAGCATAATATGTAGATCGTGATGTATAGATCTATTTTTGTTGGTTCAATTTATTCAATAATTTTATTATGAATAGTGAGTTTGCTCATAATCCTAATTATTGAATTTCGATTATCATAACTAATCTATTTTAATTACTTTATTAATTTTATGATCATATTTTTTAATTTTATATATAATTTTGGATTGCCATATTAGTCCTAGTCCAAGATTTGAATAATTTAATTAATCAAAGTGTCATACACCGAGTAAACGAGAGTGCTTTGCACCTCAATTTCTCTTGATATTTTATTCATAATATAAATCTACCCCGTGGCTAAAATTTCCATGGTTTATGTCGATCGAAAAAAATTATAATTTATATACTGTTGTGTTATACTTATTTTTCTAATATACAAACTAAGTGCTCTATGTTTATTTTACATAATATATTCTAGGTTTTTGCGTTTGTTTAATATATATTTATTAAACTTAATTGTAATACAATTTGATCTTGGAAATAAGAAAATAATAAATCCAAAAGGTTGATATTATTATTCCAAATTAAACAAGGAATAATAACAAGAACAAATAAAAGAGCCATGAGGAAAGCACACAAGTTGAGGGCGCCACGTGGCTTTCATGTTATTAGTTCACCTAATTTAACAAGATTAATCTACAAGCTGTAAAACAACAAAGATTAAAAAAATAAGAAAAAACAAAAAAAAAAACAATAAAATGTCCTAAGGTCAACTCGCACGTCTGACATTGTCCGAAACCACACACAAGCCTCCCAAGTCAACGTCAAGCCCACAACTTTTTTTTTTCTTTCCTTTTTTTGCTTATTTTGGAGGGGAATTTAAAACTACTCCGTCGTTCGCAGCTCTCTCCCTCTGTAAACTTTGAACTTCCAAAATTTTCGAGTGCTGAGAATTTCCTGAAAAAAGATTCAAATTTTTCAATCGAAACACCACTCGATTATAGAAGATTGGATCCGCGTCGAAAAAGCAGGAGAAAAAAATTTTGATTTTTACTGTTCTTTTCTGTTTCCTCCGCCATGGCGGAGCATGGAAGAGGTGGAGCTCCAGCGTCGGGGAGCCTCTTCCCAGGGGGCGGCTCCGGAGGCGGCGGAGGGGCACCGGACAGCGGCGCGGTGACTCTGGCGTCCAACTTCTTCGCCGAGGACTCTGAATTGTCTTTCTCCCAGCTCCTCGCCGGAGCTCTGGTCTCCCCGTTGGCTCCGGCTCCGGCGTTCGGCGGTCCGGTGAGGAGGGGTCCGGGTGGAAGGTCCGGAAATGAGGTGTCTTTTAACTCGATACAGGGCCGGCCGACTACCCTGACGGTGCCGCAGCCGGCGGTTATCACTCTGCCCACCGGGATCAGCCCTTCCAGCTTGTTCCAATCTCCTGCGGTGCTGTTTCCGTCCAACATGGTGCGTATCCGTAAAAAAAAAGATTAGATCTTTCGTTTGATTGTGATTGTTGAATTGTTCAAAATTGATTGCTACTGGACAATTTTTGTTCCTTCTGGAGGATGCATTAGCTTTTAGTTGGCAGAAGATTATAGTTCCAGAAACGTTAGAATCTTGACTTGTGTTTTATTGGAGCTTCTTGGTTTGAAACATTCTTCAGACATGGCTTTTGTGACTTTGACTTTTAATCAAAACTGTAGGCGTGTTGAGGGGAAACACTGACATCTACCATAAACTGAAAAACAAGTAACTTGTCTCTGTAAATGTAAAGTTGTAATTGGGGATTGGATTGTGGATAGATGCATAAACAGGTAGGATTTTGTTTCAGAGTTCTGACTTCATCTTTTTATGTTTGCATATATTTGAATCCAAGTAGTAGCTAGCTGTAAATGCTAAAAGTATAGAGACATAAATCATCTTTTATGATTTCTTACTAGATGCCCATGAGAAGAATTTCTGGCTTGTTTGGATACTTGAGATATAGATGATCAGAACAACATTCAAGAGTTTGAGATTAAAAATGTATGATTTTTCACCTGATTTGTTTCAACATCTGTTAGATATATGATTTTGGCACCTGATTTTTTTTTCAAATATCTGTTAGATTATTGGAGCATAGGGAGGACAGTTGGAAATGGGAGAAGAATGTGAATGGATTAATAGATGCTCTCGGAAATTCATATACGGGGGCGAATAAGTAACAATTGAGTGCCTTGATTTAGAAGTGGAATAATTCAAATGATATTTTCTTAAAGGTTAGGGATCATGTTAAAGATGTTAAGGTTGATGATGAAGTATAAATTGAATGAAAAAGAATCCATAAGCATGCATAGTGGAGTTCCTTGGTTGCAACTTGATCTCTCATAACTGGATTTTCTTTTAAACAGTCTTTTCTGACAAAGTCCATATGATTAGCAAGGGCAATGAATGTTGTGTTCCATGACACTTTAACATCATTTTCCCTGCCGTCATTAATTTGAGATTATCATTCCACGTATAGGATACAAAACAATCTATAGATTTTAACAGGAAAAAAACAATACATATAGTTTTCAGCAATTTGACTCATCCTAGAACTTACTAAGAAATTATGATTCATATAACAGACTGAATAATTGGAATTTACAGCTTGTTCACACTTTGATGTCTTTGTTTCACAACTTTGCAGGGAGAGTACAGAATACCTCTGCAACAATCTCAAGTGCAAGATAGAGGGCAGGCTGCATTATCTCATTCTTATAATCCAACTCTTTTTGCTGAACATCCATCTTCTACGTCAACTGCAACTGCTCCATTGAGGCAGCCGGCTGCATCATCTTCCTTTTCTATCTCTATTCAGAACATGCCTTTCCTCTCATCAAATGCAAACACCTCCACTTTCCAAGAATCACATGGTTCCCATTCTGATAAGAGAACTTACACTGCTGCTCCCATAGTTGACAAGCCTGTAGATGATGGGTACAATTGGCGCAAGTACGGGCAGAAGCAGGTGAAAGGTGGTGAATATCCAAGAAGTTACTACAAATGCACGCATCCGAAATGCCCAGTTAAGAAGAAGGTTGAGCGTTCTCTGGATGGCCAAGTAACTGAGATAATCTACAAGGGGCAACATAATCATCAGCCACCCGCACAAGCTAAGCGTGCAAAGGACAGTGGCATGTTGGCTAGCGGGTCTGGTGGTTTTGATGGAGAGCTTGACAGTGGATTGAGTGAGATTATGTTTAAGCAGTACTCAGATTCTAGCGAAGATGAGGAAGTTGAGAATGAATCGGAGTTGAAGAGAAGGTGACATAATCCTAAACATTGAACTACTTGATTTATGTTCTTGTTCCACTAAGTCTCTCAAATCATGTTTAATTTGGTAGGAACATGGATGCTAAAATCGTGGAATCTGCATCGCACAGGATGGTGACAGAGCCAAAAGTGATCCTGCAAACAACAAGTGAAGTTGATCTCCTGGATGACGGCTATAGATGGCGCAAATATGGACAAAAGGTTGTCAAAGGAAATCCTCACCCCAGGTCAGACATGCTTTCTGTTCATGTACTATCTTTTTTGCTAAATGAATGCCACAATGCCATTAGAAAAGAATCAAAGAATGACATTATATTTATGTCTCCTTCCATCTACGAGGAGATTTAAATCAAGCAGCATTCCTTGATCCATTTGGTCCTCGCTGAAATCTATTCTTATGCAGTTTTCCATGGGATCAAAATTTCCTTAGTCCTTAAATTTAAATTTCTCAGATGATCTTTTATAAGAAGACTCATGTTCTATATTGATCTGATATCTCTAGCAATCCCAGAAAACTGACAAACTTCAGCATGCATTTGCCTGCCATTTCTCTGTATGTTCATTCTCATTGATTTTCTAATGACACAGTGTCATGTATTATGGGAAAAGCCCAATCAAATGCCAACTAATAATTTTACTTCAAGTTCAGGAGCTACTACAAATGTACTAATATGCGGTGCAATGTCCGGAAGCATGTTGAGCGGGCTTCAGAAGATCCTAAAGCTGTAATAACAACATACGAGGGGAAACATAACCATGAAGTCCCTGCAGCTAGGAACAGTAGCCAGAACACCTCGAATAGTAGTGCTGTTGTTAATGTGATACAACCAAAAGTGCTAAATCCAAGTTCTAGTACTGAAATGTCACTCGACAGAAAGGACTTGAGATATAGTGTTCAAGGGCCGGTTGCAGGACTTCCACCAAAAGAGGAAGCTTGATGACTTGTGATCTTTCATATGGGGACACATGAGTATATTGATAACTTAGGGATGTGATTGACATGAAGTGGTTTGCTTCAGTTATGGCACGCAGTGGAAGCAATTGTTCATCTGGTCATGTCTGCTTGCACTTAAATTTTCCATGAAATGGTTTTCAATCAGAAAGGAAGAAAAGAGGGACATGAGAACTTCTCAACAAAATGGTAGATGAGTTAGAAAACTGAGACCTTGATGACCTATGATTAATACCTCGTCTATTGTTGTGTTAACATCCTATACCTGTTGCATTCTTTCCAGAATTACTTGGTCTGTTTTTACCATTCTTTGGGGTTTTGTGGTCAACATACTGACAATTGTATTGATACAGCTTGTATAAAATAGAACGACATTTTTTTTCCTCTCATGTTCCTTTTTGCACTTGTTTTGGGAGTACAAGAGGAGGAGGTTGGCTTGTTTTGTACAAAAAGAAATCCAGGTCAACTAATTTATATTTCCTTTTGTCATCATCATCCATCATCATCTTATGAGTTTATTAGTGTGGGCCTATAACCAAAGGCTCACGCCAAAATATTTACGTGCAATATGAGGAAAAATAGACTGGGTTATAATATAAAGCACTGCACAAATATTTTATCCATATATATAAAAATGTATAACACAATGTATATAGACCCAAGTCCTTGTAACTCGTGATCGATTTACCTTATACAATACACGTACTACACATATCAATCTGCATTGTGAGGATCTAATGTACATTTGCTTTATATTTATTCCTGTCCATATTTAAGAAAATGTCCAAAGCCCTTGCGTTATAAAAGTATTGCCTCCAGAAGAATATTACTGATTGAAGAAAGAAAGAAGTAATTTTGAGCTTTTTTTTTAACCTCAGAATTAGTCCAGATGCAATTGATTTGATGTTGGAAGTCATTGTGAGGGATTCTAACTCAGACCTTTGGATGAGAGTAGCAGAGTAGGAAGAATTGTCGCCGAAGAATGAGTATCGCATGCTCCTCTACCAAAAAAGTGAAAAGGAAGAAACAAAAATGATTCACATGCATGATCGAAGGTCTCACGGTTTCTGAGAACGTATTTTTCTCGTGATGAACTTGACATAACAAACATGTAGCGCTCTCTCTCTCTCCCCCCCTCTCCCTCTTTCTCTCTCTATCCCTCCCTCTCTGCTTTACATCAGTCGTTAATTCATTGTAAGCATTGCAGGTTAACAGTTACATAGAATTCCAAGTCCAAGCAGTGTGTCCTTGTACGTTAGTTAAACACGAGTCAATCACAATCACAATCACAATCACCAAGTTAGAAGTTAGAACAAAGACAATAACAGGAACATATCCCTCCCATTTGTGGTGATGGATCCTGACATATTTAATCAAACTCCCTACATTCTCTGGCAGCTGTGCTGTTGTTACTGGGCAAATGTAGGACTAAATCAGACATAATCTAATCATGTCCCACAGGCTCCCTCTATATATTTTGTCCCATAGTCAGTAGGATTCACACTTCTTGAGCCCTTTTCTCTTCCTTCTCGAAAGTGACTACTTCAAATCTTAAAAAGTTAAAAACTTGATCACTTTCTTACCATCGATTACTCTGTTGATCTGTACTTTGAACGGAGGAGCTGTTTGGGCCTCCAAATTGTCCAAGAGCTATAATTCTGCAGCCGAACTGATGCGGACTCATCAATGTTTCCCGCGGGGATCTCGGCGCCGATCGTAACTTCCTGTCATCAACTGCTGGAGTGAGAAGGGATCAATAGAAGACAAGGAAAAAAAAAGATTGCATTTTTTTGCTATTTTTGGGAGCTTGCATCCCTCTCATATCATCTGTGCCTTCTGCGTTTCGTATGCTTTTTCGGTTTACGTAATTAACATGTTGCCCAGAAGTGTGACAGGCGATAACAGGGGAAAGACCCCTTCATCACAAGGTGGAAGGCCCTTGATAACATGAAATAAGTAGTAAAGATCCCATCTTTCTATCTTTAGAGGGCGTCTTGACTCTCCTTGTCACCCTTTACCCCTTCCTTTCCTCCCTTTCCTTCGTCCTTTTATCCCCATTTTCTTCACCTTGGCCTGGTTTCGAGGCGATTCCCCCCTTTCCTCATCGCCGGAGCCTTAAAGGTTCCACCTTTATTAACTCCGGCGATGCCACGCGGCGAGCAGTAGGCTGGTGATGGGTTGCGTCGCGTCCAAGACGGGAGCCCCCATTACGCCCGCCGGCGACTCCTCCTTGGTGTCCGGCAACCTAGAGGCGTCGGGGGAGATCTTATCGGCGTCATCTTCGGCGTCGTGGAACCACCCGCAGCTTATGAGCAATGAGTTCGCGGAGCCCAACGAGTCGGGGGAGTCCGGCAAGCAGAGCTCGGCTGGCACCGTCTCCACCTCGGTGAACCTTCGGCCGACGAATTTGTACCGCTACGTCGAGGGGGAGCAGGCCGCCGCCGGATGGCCGGCATGGCTCACCGCCGTGGCCGGCGAAGCCATTCAGGGTTGGTTGCCCCTTAAAGCTGACTCCTTTGAGAAATTAGAGAAGGTAATCCAAAGATTACGTTGGTGCATGCTTTTTCGTCGTAGCTTTACTCTCCCCGATCATTTATTGCAACAATGGACAATAAACCAAATCAAATTTGAGTAGTTAAAGGGGGAAAAATACAGAATCAAATAAAATAACAGCTTAAGAAGATGATTAATTCTCTCTCTCTCTCTCTCTCTCTCTCTCTCATGTGCGCATATTGATTTCTTGGTCTTACAAAATCTGAGCTGTTTTGTAGATTGGCCAAGGCACATATAGCACTGTATTTAGAGCCAGGGAGATTGAGACGGGGAAGATTGTGGCCCTGAAGAAGGTGCGCTTCGACACTTTTGAGCCAGAAAGTGTTAGATTTATGGCAAGAGAGATACAGATCCTTCGCAGGCTTGACCATCCAAATGTCATCAAGCTCGAGGGATTGATTACTTCACGTTTGTCATGCAGTCTATTTCTTGTTTTCGAATATATGGAGCATGATCTTGCAGGATTGTCATCGAGCCCCGACATTAAATTCAGTGAATCTCAGGTTTGATCATGTTTCAGATTACCATTTAATCTAAGTACAGCAAGTAAATGCAGAGCTGGTGACTGAATAGGAACCTCACTGTATTGACATATGAAGGTGAAGTGGTTGTCATATGCACAAGCTCACCTGTTTACATGTTGCAGGTCAAGTGTTATATGCATCAAATACTCTCAGGCTTGGAACACTGTCATTCGCGTGGTGTTATGCATCGGGACATCAAATGTGCAAACCTTCTAGTTAACAATGAGGGGATTGTGAAGATGGCTGACTTTGGTCTGGCAAACTTTTTAAATCCTGAGGTCAAACAACCACTAACGAGCCGTGTCGTGACATTGTGGTATCGCCCGCCTGAACTTCTGCTAGGCTCAACAGATTATGATGCATCGGTAGATTTGTGGAGTGTTGGCTGTGTCTTTGGTGAAATGTTTCTTGGGAAGCCATTCTTGCAAGGAAGAACTGAGGTACTCTGCTGGATTATTATTGTTCTCATATAAATAACATATCGCCATTCTGCACAATCCTATTAAACTCTGAATGCCATATCACAATGTAGTTGGAGTCAGACACAAAGCGACCCTGATACTTCCTATAGTTTTATGACAATTTCTGGAATATTTCATAGTTCTTAGATAATTTTGTTTCTTTTACTCAAGTGCAATATCTTATCTCAGGTAGAACAAATACATAAGATCTTCAAACTTTGTGGTTCTCCACCAGATGAATATTGGACGAAATCCAGATTGCCGCATTCAACAGTTTTCAAGCCCCATCACCCTTATGATAGTTGCCTTGAAGAGACATTTGAATTTTTGCCAGAGTGTGCATTTTTGTTACTAGAATCTCTTCTATCTATTGAACCATATAAACGTGGGAGAGCCTCCACACTTCTCATTTCTGAGGTAAAATAGATAAGAAACCTGATTGTCATAATTTATTATGTTAATTAGCTTATTGTAGTTCTGATGTTCATAATCTTGACTGATTTCCTGATAATGGAGTCTTCAGAAGAAATTGAACACCTAGCTTGTGAACTCGACCTGTTTCTGCTTACTTATATAAGATTGCATGTCTGATTGTAAGATCTGATATTTTTCTTATCATTGGTCAGTATTTCAGGACAAAGCCATATGCATGTGAACCATCAAGCTTGCCAAAATATCCTCCTAACAAGGAGATTGATGCAAAATTCCGCGAGGATACACGTAGGTAAGGAATATTATGAACATCAACATCTATACAGGAAGATGTATATTCAAATTGTAGTTAGTAACTCTAAAAAATGTAACTTATGATTATCTCATAAGCTAGAATTCTTCAGTAAAAATGTCAAAATTATGGAAAGTCAGTTTCCATTGTTCAGTTCTATAAGGCAAATGGTTAAGAGGTCTCTACTAACTACCAAATTCAACTAAGCTCTATCAAAGGGTTTGGACAGATTTCTATTCAGTGCATAGAAACCTTTCCTGCCTTCTATTTTATACAATGTCTCTTCACTTCTTCGTGTCTAAATTGAAAATTGTAAACATTGTCTAATATCCTATCTTCCTAGTTCAACCGGTATTGATTCAACAAGTAACTGATTGATGGTGCCATTCTCATGTGCTGCTTTTCAAAATAATGCTACAATGTTCCTCAAACTCACTTTTTGGGTGCTACTCCCAGGAGGAGCTTAAGTAGTCGACTGCACAGTGTCGATGGAACTAGAAGAACTTCTCGACCCAGCAAAAGTTCACAGGGGCTAAATGGTCCAAAAAAACCAGCATCTAGTCAAGAGGTTATTTTCCCTTTTTGCAAAGCAACTAAAAGAAAATTTTGAAATTAGTTGTACTACTTTTTACTGTCTTTTTTTGCATCATTAAATAACAAATTTATTCTAACAGGGATCTAGGAATGCTCATAGAACAACTAGTACAGCTCCAAAATGGGATGCTCGAGAAGTTAATGCTGACCGGAGACTATTTGTCGGTATGCAACCATTGTCTATTATTAGTTGAGCTACTGATGATAGATATATACAAAGTAGACTTTCAGAAGTGAGTTTCTCCGTCAGGTCCTTTGCATGTAGATCCTTCTAGTGGCTTTTCATGGGCAAAGAACGTAAAAGACAACCAGCAGCACAGCAAATCTCATGCTAGAACCAGAAGTAGAGGAAACCTGGCTAATGGAGTAGATACTTCTAACAGTTCACAAGTTAAACGTACGATGAACCAGAAGAGACAAGAAGATGGACCTACTTCTACTAATATTAAGGGTCGCAAACCTAATGAACCTCTCAATCGTGCAAGACTGAATGAGTTACCATACTCCGAAATTTCAGGTTCATTGTGTTCTTCAGATGACTATCATCATCAAAGTTTGTTGAAAGAACTTGACACAAACGACGTAAACATAATGCAATCAAAGCAAAGAAGCATGGTAAAAATGCAGTTCATTGACATGTTTCACATTTACTTCCACTATTTGCTTGTGGTAGTAACCTATGCTTAAACTATCACAGGTTCATCCATCTCAAGAAGCACAAGTAGAATTGTCAGGGCCTTTGTTATTTCAACCAAAAAAAGTTGATGAACTTCTAAAGAAGAATGAGCGCCATATCCGCCAAGCTGTTCGGAGAACATGGTTTTAGAGGTGCCAATGCAACGCATTTGAATCGAATTATGTTTAGCTCATACATGATTATTAGTTCTTGTGATAAAAAAAGTTCCACAAGTGTGGGATGTGTACTTGAATTATTTACCTTCCATCTCTCCATTCCATAGTTTTGTTTCCCAGACTTCTCTTTATATCCCTTTCATTGTAGGTACTATTTTTCCCTTACAAGAAACCTCAATTTTGTGCATGTATTTTTTTGTGTACAAAAAGTTTAACTATTCCGTCTATTAATTGCAGGGAGAAAGCAAGGTGACTAGAAGTCCTTGGACATATATACCCGTTGATGAATTCACATAATCCAATTATCTCATTTAGGAATTCTGATCTCTGAGGTTATTTCCAACCATTATCACTCAGAATATGATACCATGTAATGCTCTAAGCACCTCAAATGGAGAAAGTTCATATGTAAATAAGATGAACCAAGATGTTGAGAAATGGAGACTACTGCTATGTCAATGAAAATTTGATAGGTTTTTTTTTCTGCCACACGGGTAGTAAAAACCTTTTCTTTGAGCAAGGTATTTCCAGTTTACCAAGTAAATGATTCTAATTTAGGACAGTTGAAACTGGAAAAATCTTACAGGCATGACAAAATCTTCGGAGCATAACCAGCAACAAGACTTGTTTGACATAAGAACTTGTTTGTCAATTTCCTCTATGATAACTAACGCACTGAAAGTGATTTCCAGCTTTAGTATGTTGCAATCTGTATCAGAAATATGCAACATGCAACTTTCTTATACATCCATCTATTAATGAAAGTGGAAGAACTGGCTAATTCAGAAAATAAATCAGCAGGGGATTAATTCCTTTTGGCTTTTCCTTTGTTTAGTACATCTCAGACTTCACATCACTTTGATCATGTTAAAACGTGCAGCAGTGCAGCTTCCAGATGCCGTTCAGGAGTCTATTATGACTCTAGATCCACCGCCAGTACACTACAAATGTACTCGGAACTACACTAGTTTGCTAAATTTTCTTCACAAAGACTAGTTCTTGAATGTCACAGCACGAGTTTGCTCCTGTAATCACTCATCCAACGTCAAAATGGAAGGTATCTGCCCATGATTGACAAAATCAATTTTGCTTAATCGCAGACTGCAAAGGATGTACTCTGGTAGTTCCTCCTGTTTTTGTGCCTGCATCAGTTCCATTACAGGTTAAATTATTGAAAAAGAGTAGTCTAAAACAAATTGGTATTTTTTCGCCAAAAAATTTGCATAAATTTTCACAGTTGTTGAGATGACCTCAAAGCAGAATAGACCAAATAATAATTCAGGGTTGTTAGAACTAGACCGGACCGACTAGTCCAACCGTTGAGGAGGCTAAGACAGTTTTGGTTCACTCTAAAAATGAGGCATGTGTTCAAACCAGTCAAGACCCATCAAAAAACGGTTGAACAACTGAACTGGCCTTATTTCATAAACCAGTCAGTTCGAGAATTGTAAGAAAAAAATTAAGCCTTTGCTTGGATGGGGTGAAAGGAGAGTAAAGGAGGGGAAGAAAAGGAGATTAATAGTTTAAATCATTTTTAATAAAGGGAAATGGAGTGGAATGTCTTCTCTTCTCTGTTTACTCCATTCCCCTTCAAGAATCTCATTTTTCTTTCAATCCCAATTGGAGTGTAAAGTAGTGAAAAAACATATTTAAAACACATTTTCAATTTTAACCATATGTAATTAAGATATATTCATCTAACAAATATTATAATTCTCTTTTCTTTCCGTTTTAACCATATGTAATTAATATATATTCCTCCAACAAATATTATAATTCTCTTTCCTTCCCTTTAATTATGTCATCCAAACAAAGTTAATTTTTTTTTATTTTCATTCCCTTTCATTTTCTTTCTCCACATTAATAATTGTTAAATCAAACAGGCTCTAAAAGTCTAAAACAGTAAAACTTAAGGGGCCGTTTGACGCATTTCCAATTTTTATTAACCGGTAATTTAGATCACCACTAAGATAGATTACCACTTTATAAATTACCGGTAATATTATATCATAGCGTTTGGTAAGTAGCAATAACACAAATTATAATTTAAATTATAAAATAAAAATTTACTAAAATACCCTCCAAAATTGCTGAATTAAAATAAATATAAACAAAAGAAAAAAAGTGAGTTAGGTCAAAACTATGAGTTTATATTATCAACAATTCGTAAAATAATTTAAAAAATTAGAAGATAATATTGAACACTATTATTTCATAATAAAATATAAATATTTTTTAAAGTTTGGTTGAAAGGATAATTTTGTCAAAATGCATATCATCTTGTTGGTAATATGGAAAGACACCTCCTATGAGTGCTATCTTCATTACCAGTAAGGTGATAATTTAATTACCAGAGAAGTAAAAATCACTGATAGTCTGTTGCAGCCAAACGTAGGAATATAGTGGGCCCTGAAAATTTTAAATAAAATAACCAATAATCTATCTAGATTACCTCATACCAAACGCCTTCTAAGTTGCCGGCCGATACCATCTCTTTTGAACTCTACGGTCTCTCTCTAAGCTCCGGTGGCTCGTGGCTAGCGACGGAGGTCAGACCTCCCCAAGCTTTAACAGCGGCGAATCTCGAACCTTCCTTCTCTAGTGATATTTTGTTCTTTGCATTTCTAACTTCTAATATCTCTTTTTTCATGATTTTTTATGATTTTTGCTTCCTGATTTTCTCTATTGACTCTGTCCTCTCACCGATCTAACGTCCTCTCATCGATTGGTCCTCTGCCACATGCTTCTTTCCAAGGGCTGCCCAGTGGCCCTGGAGCAGGCGTCAGGGCCGCAGGGCAGCCCCTGCAGGGCGCCCGATGTAGAAACAAAATTTGGCAGGGGAATGCAATTGAGCTGACAACCTCTCAACCGGATGAGGGGTGGTGGTGATGATGGTGACCAAAGGATGATGCCTTGGCTTTGGGGCTGTGGTTGGCATCTCCAGCAATGGGGATGAGGAGCTCCCGATCTATTTCTCTGCTCACCATCGGATTCGAGGAAACGAGAATACAAATCCGTGTAAATTTCCTTTTATGTGTTTGGGAAGGATAATAATAATAACAATACGATATTATTGAATTGAATTGATAATATTGCAATAAAAAAATATTCTTTTACTACAACCAGTTCGACCGTCCGATCTAACCGATCTAACCAGTTAAACCTAACCCGGAGGTCTATCCAGGTCGATGTCCGGTTTGGTTCTGTCACTCTTGTAATAAATCAGAGAAAGGAAAAAATATAAGTTCAGTAAGTTAAAGAAATGATAAATACTTCAAATTGATCATGAAGGATGAACAAATGTGCATCTTACTTGGATGGTTAAACCTAGATTTAGTATCCCTTCTTTCAAACGCTCTCGAAATGCTTCAAGCCCCTTTCTTGATATATAGCTAAACCGATGTATATCCAGGTCAATCTCAAAGTAATTTGAACCCTGCACATTACGAATATTTCAAATTAAGCATCATTTATGTGTATATTGAATCATCATTTCCTTGTCTTTGTTGCAATGATTGAAGATTAATGCTAGATTAACGACAAAAGCAAAATCTTCTCAGGAGCCTCAGGTAATATGAGTTTCTATCACAAACATTGAATGAAGAAAGCAAATCATTCCTTAATTTACCTGGTAAAAGTTATGTTGAGGACGTGAAAGCACTGGCTTTTCATTGTATGCTTGTACAAGTTTCTTCTCTGCACTATTTAAGCGTAGATCCTCTGGATTAGCTAAGCCAGCCATTATTTTCAGCCTTTCTCTATATGGAACACTGGAGTCCATTGGAAATCCTTTAACCTTTTCGATTTCGTCATTCATGAATCTCTGCAAAGTGCTAGACAGCATGAGTCTGTATACTGTGCTCCCTGGAACAGTAAACACATCTTAAACAGCAGAACATATGCAAGGTTGAAGCGACTTACTGCAATGCTATCTTGAAATTGAGGCGATATCTTGTCAAAATCCTCAGATACCTTGAAATATAACACCAGACTCATTCCTTCCCCGTCACTATCACCAAGAAACATAGCAGCAGGATAAGTAGGAAGCTGTCAAGATGCACAAAGTTCCAATAAGACTATGACACCGACTGGCAACCTTTCAAACATAATTTACAAGAACTGAGTGTAGCATGCATGTAACCTGGATATTAACGATTAACAAAGGTGGAACTTTTTCATGTGCCTTCACAGAAGGAAGATCGATGTGCTGAGCAATATGGTTTATTTTACATGGACACACAAACAAATCTACACCAATTGGAGTATATGGGGCATGATTTGGAGCAGGAGCTTTCTTCTTATCCCTGAACAAAATTTCCCAAGCAATAGGTTATTAGACAACCAGTCAATTTTCATAGAAGAAAACTAATCCCTTATATCAGCAAGTCATGCCTGAAGTAGCTCTCTCCACGAAGTTTAAAGGATGACGGTTCGAGGGTGGACCAGCATCCGTCCATTGTTTTTTCTCCCGTTGAACAAGGAATTGATAGTCCTGCTTTAGGATGGTAAATGTATTTTTTTGAAGCAACTGCAATAGAAGAAGATCCAGGTTAACAGAATATATAAAATTAAACTAAATCCTGACAATTCATTTTAAAAAGGTTGTCACTGATATGTAATGTAGGAGGATGGTTCTGAGAGATTATATCACATGCTAATAGACTCACAAATTTCTGTAGCTTCATCTCCATCTTTTGATTTTCTCTTAAATGATAGCCGCATTACTGTGGATTTCCTCTTCTGACATTGTGGGCTAGAACTTGGAACTTGCTGAATCTTATCAGTGAAACTGATGGAAGGAACTAAATGAGGTAAGCAAGATGATGATAACTGTTTTAGCTTGTGCACACGAGCTTTTTCGTCTGTGTTGTCTCTGTTTTCTTTTGATCCTTTAAAGCTATAGAAATCTTCCAAAATCTTTTTCCTTTTGGTATAAATTTCTGTTGTTTTCCTGATCTTTGCTTCATCAGTCTTTCCTGAAGGGACTTCAGAACTCTGTGAGTTTGTTGCATTGCATCTCTCAGCTTCTTTGGACTCGTGTTTGATCGAACACTTCCCAGCTATAGCTCCATCTGCTTTTATATACTTTTCGATAGCTGATGTTATTGGAATACTATCAGAAAGGTCCTCAAACTTGCACAAAGCATCCACGAAGGATGAAGCATTTTCATATTGCAGCATGTGGTTCCCGAATGAATTATTCACTGATGGGAGACAGTCTACATAAAATGGAAATTATTACTATAAACATCAGAATGGTTGAATAACTTAGATACAACATTTTTTTAATCCGTATTGACATTGGAAATGTGAAAAAATACCTCCATTATTGCTACTTAAGTCATCATCAGAATCCGACTCTAGAACACTGACAGAATCAAACCATACTTCTTCTTGGCTAATCACTGCAGGAATTACAATTGTAATTCAAGACTAGGAGAGAGAGATCTAATACAAGTGTGTTTCATTGAAAGTCAGAACAGAAGATACCATTTTTATCCGACTGATTGTGATGCCATTGCAATTGGGTTCGATGGAATGTGACATTTTCAACCTCGGTTCTCCTTTGAGTTGTTGCAGCAGTCTCAATATGCACAAACTCACTATGGGTAAAATGATCTCCTATGTCAGTTGTCCTGGCTATAGGTGCATCAGGAACTGATGCAGAAATCTTTCCACGGTGTTTTCTGGATCGACGGGAGAATTTTGGTAATCTTCGCCGTCTGTTTGATGTTGATACACAGGCACCCATAGTATCAAACTGGTATCTTGCAGCTTAATATAGTGATTCTTGCACTTGATTAATCTTCTAGGAAGATCCTTTGAATGCCAAGAAAAGGCAGATCTTATAAATTCACAAATATTGCAGCAGGTTCTTGTGTTTGCTGTAAAATACAGAATAAAGCAAATTATAAGCTCACACTCTCTACAACCACCTTGCACCAGTAACACATCTACAAACACAAGAAACCAGTGAACAAAAATAATAGACGCCGCATCAACTAATTTTAATATTCTCGTAGAAACCTGCCTTAAACATCAAGACAACACATTCAAAATGTCTCAAGAAACACTTTCAAGAAAAAATCCCGAAGAAACCAAACAGTACAAGGGCAGAGAGCCAGAGATACACAGCAAAGACTAGGTTTTCAGTGTGCATTCAGAAACACAAGCTCTTAGGAGTAATCGGCAACAACGAACTGCACTTCGATTTCAAATGGAATCAAGCCGTTTTGCATCCAAAAGACAAATGGCATCAGAAAAACATAAGCTAACTGATTCTAGCATTTAGTATCAAAGAGAAAAAAGAAGAAACAAAAGTATTCCCCAGAGTGGACGTCACATCTGTGTACAGAAAGGAAAAGAACATAATCAATTGGTTCACGGCAAAGAAATAACTTTTTATTTTTAAGGGAATCACGAGAATTTAAGCTCTACCTTCACGGCAAAGAAATCAATTGCAAGAAGTCCGATGAACGAAAGTTTTCTAGATAATATACAAATAATGTGTAAAATCAATTCACCAGAAAAGTTATTTTTTGTTAACTTGGAAAAAAATCCAGTCTTTGCAGTGGAACTGCAGAAAATACCCCAATCTGAACTGGCCGACCGCCGCTAGAACTTGTTGGAGCAAAGAAGGCCGCAGACCTTTGGATTTAGACGTTGACTTGGTATTTTCGCAGGACAAAAGAATTGACTTGGCATTTGCATCCTATGAACTCGCTGGATAGACTGAGATCAGGCTGCGAACTCCCGATTACAAACTAGAAGTTTGACAATAGTTGCAGAAGAAGTGGATCCAAGTTCTTAGAAGTGATCATTGAATTGAAGGATATTAAAATTTTTGTGAACTGAACATAAAGCAACCGCAAAAAAATGATGGAAAGGAGAACTACGAGTCGAGAAAGATCAGCTTTGACCTCCTCAAAGTTTTCACATAAAAGAGGGAAATAAGCGGATAAAAAAGAACAGATTTTTTTATGGACACTGTTCATAGGAGATCTTTTTTTCATGAAATGCCCCTTTCTATTCAAATAAAATGCAAAAAAAATCAGACTTTGGAACTTCTGATGACAAAAAGCATAAGAACAATCCATCGAAACGAACGGCAGCTGGGGCGTAGAGACGCGGCCACCGCTCCCCGCGCCCTGACGTCGCTACGCGCTTTGACAGGGAAAAAGGAAAACAAATTAGTCATCCAACGGGGAGAAGAAGCTTACGAACGTTGAATCCTACTGCTGTTTCCTAGCAAGCTGGCAGAGAACTCCAGCCTCCGGTGGCAGTCGTCCGTACGGCAACCCGGCCGGAGGGGCTCCCGCCAGACTTCAGAGCTGCAGCAGTAGCAGCAGCTCTTCCTCCAATGCCGTCTCTCCCCAAGTGGAACAGGAGAGCAACAAGAAAGGAGGAAAGGCTGCTTCTTTTCTCCGTTCACCTGATACTGTCTTGCTCCCAGAGAAAGCTTTCCTTCTCACTTTGCCACTGCCCACCTAACTTTTATAGAAATTGTTACTGTACGAGGGGGGAGAGAGAGAGAGAGAGAGAGAGCTTGCAACTTAATGCAGAGAGGAGAGAGGGTGAGAAGTGAATGCAAAACAATGATATGGAACAGCCAAATGGCTGTGTATTTTTCAATTTTTACTGTCTGACGTCTGAACCTACTGCTACTAGTAAAATTGACATCTGACAGTAATTAAGATCATGAAATGGGACACAAACTTGTTTTTGGGAGTTATGGAACTCTTATCTTTAAGACACCTTTTTCGAGGAATATGGACTGCAATTTAAATTAAAAATATTAAAAAAATTGTCACATTGGAAATAGATTTTGATTTTTTTTGTATCAAATAAAATGTAATTGATCATAACTTTTGAAAAAAAAAATTAATTTCTTTTCATATTTAATTACTTATTTGTGATTCTTTATGTAAATTATAAATTATATTTTAATTTTATATTTGTTAATAATATCTGATTCGACTATCTGATTTAATAGGTTCGACCGGTTAAATCTGATCCCGGGATCGATGTCTGATTCGGTTCTAACAACATTGACTATAAGAAAGANTATATATAATGCACCAATTTTCAGTTCCTCCTTCTGGAGTCATCAATCATGTTTTCTTTTGTTGCTCTGTTGGCAGCACATAGCAAAATGAGTTGCTGGTGTTTGGTTTTATAAATTAGATGTCCATTTTGGGAGTCTTCCTCGCAACATGTTGCTTGAACTCAACATTAATTAAAACGACTTTTTTAAAAGAAGATCCTTCAATTTTAAATTCTTGGAAGCAATCACTCAAACACAGCACACATAAAAAAAACATTAACAATGGCAGATTGGATTTCAACTATACGACGTTTGATATATATAAATATACATGTCAAGATATATAGTTGCTTTGCTCGGTTGGTTGTAGACAATCTTGAACTAATATACATGTAGACAGCTAAAACTTCGTACAAGTATAAAAATATTGTATAATTATAATTATAATTATTTGCCATAAACTTTAGAGAAAGGAGAAATAATGCCGGAAGTCTAATGTTACGCACGTTCCTTATCCTTAAAACATTATTTGGATGATGGTTTAGAGATGGATTAAAAAGGTTTCAGAGGGGAGGGCTACACTATCACATGTTTGGTTAGTATTAATTTAGAAAGTGGAGTAATTGGGATGAGTTGGGAACATCACACGGCAGCATTTCTCATTCCATCAAATCGGTGGAATGGGGAGGGATTAATATTTATCTGACCATTTTATCCTTTTATCTCTCGATCAATGGACGTCCGCGCACTCGATCATCGGACGTCCGCTTCATTGATCGAGATCAATGGACGCCCACCCGCTCGACCATCGGATGTCCGCTCCATTGATCGAGATCAATAGGCGCCCGCTCATTCTTGAGCTTTTACGTGTGCTTGAAAGTATATAGTTTATTATTTAATTTTTTTTATTCATCAAGGGTACATATGTCTTTTTAGTAAAATTATTCTTTCCCATCCTATGTGCATAATCATGTATCCAAACAAGGAGTGAAGTATATTACCCATTATTTCTATCCAAACATAAAATTTTCAATCCTTCCTCGTCTTTTCCTTCCCCTCTCTTATTATTCTTTCCTTCTTCATCCCTCCATTAGTTATTAGCCAAACAGAGACTAATGGACATTGCAAAAAGTTGAAGTTTACAAATCAAATGTGTGATCATGTATAGTGACATAATTTTATTTATTATGAATTAAAATGTTTGGAATTCAATTCAACATGTTCTTAGTTTCTATCATGAGATATTTTTCCCTTTGAAGTATCCGTCGTTGTATAAACTTAACGATCGAAATTGGTTCGTGTCTAGAGGAAACTTCCAGGGTAGTCCTTGAACCAAACCTGGCATGACGTCTTCATTAGGTGACAATTAATACATATTATAGTCGAATATAAAATTGATCGAACTCTAAATTATGAGATGAGAGGGACTACTCTCAACTATTTCCTTACCGAAAGATATTTAGTAGTATCTTGATAATTATTTTGAATTCATGGTGAAAATTTGTTTTACTAACTATTATATATATATATAATAAAATGTTTATGCCATTTATAGCACAATCTAGTAATAATCATATATTTATTAGTGTAGATCTACTAGTATAAGCACGTACTAATAAATCTATATAATAATATGACGAGAAGTAGACTATTGTAAATTATGATAATGCACTTTCGTATATATAACCTGACTTGAACATTAAAGTTGTATTCTTTTCTAATGTTATGTTGATACTTTTTAATATTTTTGTTACCATTAAGTTGGGGTTCTTTTTTATTTAATTGCCGAATAAAATTATAAATGGTACGAGTTTGATTTGGAAAGTCTAAACGTTCATGTGAGTGCCAAAAAATCAATAAATATATGGGATTAGTTTAATATTCGAAAGAAAATAAAATAAACCTTGAACAAAATCATAATTTTAAAACTTAAATCTCTTAACTTGGAATTCAAATTCGCTAAATCAATCAAATTTAGTATACTAACTTATTATAATATATTATAATTTATTTATATCTTTAGTTTGAAAAGAAAAGAGTGTATTAATTTTGAGCCAAAATTGAATCGTTATAATTTTTATATATTTGTTTTTTGAAACAAAATTATCATACGCTACACAGTCCGAACATGTGCCGTAAAGAAAAGAAACTCGGAAGTATCCGATTAAATCACACGCGTGAATTCCAAATTACAACCCGTTCAGTCAAGAAAATTATAAGAGTTATTCTCATTTTACTTTTTTTTCCTACGTCTATTTCTAAACTATACAATTATTCACTTACACTAAATTTGTTATTTTAATTTTTAACATACTAATTCACATTTTTTACGCCTCTTAACTCATACAACTTGGAAAGTTCATACAAAAATTCTATTCAAAATTCTCCAAGTTTAAAAGAGTGTTCTAAAACTTTTGAATATGTATCTATGTTAAATTATATGTACTTTTAGTTATTCTGAAAATTTAAGTAAGAGAAATTAATTTGTAATGACAAATTTATCAACATTTAAACTCAAGATCTTTCAATCAAAGTAAACATATTTTCAATTTTAAAAGTTAAAGGTAGCAATATTTTTACATTTATTATTATTAACAAATTAAAAAATGAGATTAAATTACGTTAATTTCATTAAAAAATAGTGTATATGTTTAGAGCGATAAAATATTGTTTAACCAATAAAAATAACAAAATTTAATGATTGTCAAAAATGGCGTTATAGTTTTATTTTAAACGTGTACAAATTATAGTTTAGAGATAAAAAGAAATAATCTTAAAATATAAATTATTTGTTTTAAATTTAGGGTTTTTTTTATCTAAGGCACGTGAAGCTAAAAATAAAAACGCCATGAGTTGGTGATGCAAATTAAAGGAAGGGCGCAAGCACAAACAAAACGCATGTGTGGTCAAAAGTTGATCAAAAGGACTTGTTCCTTTATGTTTGTTTGTGGGCAAAGGAATTGAGGACCTTGACCACGTATCATGCACACGTTCGAAGAACAGGAACTTATTATTATTATTATTATTATTATTATTATTATTATTATTATTATTATTAAAGGGTCCAGCGTGCGTGGCCATCATCATATCATACGAACGGACGGACGGCCAAAATTGGCCTAAATTCTACTTTTGGCCCTGACACCATGATGAGTAGTGACTCATACTAAGTTTATATCTTGCTTGGAGTGTCGCTAAGAAGGAAGTGATGTAAAAAGTGAGAGTGAATGATTCAGGATGACATGATTTGTTTTCTTCTTTCGTAGGGTTGTTCCCGCCGAAATATAAAAGCATACATGAGACATTATATAACATGGAAAGCAAGTTGTTCGACCGCTTAATAATTAAGTTATTAATTTTATTTATTTTTACATAAATTATAAATATTAAGAATATAAATATAAAAAAAAATTATTTTTTTATTAATTTAAAATTTTAAAATTATTGCTAGTACATTTAATTTAATATAGTATCAAAATTAAAGACCCAAAGTTTAAATCTCAACATTATTTTTATCAAAGAATAATTTTCTCTTTTAATTGTTCATAATATTAGACTTTGAAATAAATCAAAATTATCAATCCTCACATATGAAAAAAGTGTTAAAAATATAAAATTATTATTTTTTGATTCAAATTTTTAAGATTATTAATAGTATATTTAATTTAACATAATATTAAAAATAAATATTTTGAGTTCAAATTTTATTATTGCTCATTAAACATATATTTTTTAAAGATTGTTCACTTACATTAAAGTTATTATTTTTCTATCGACTTAATGATAGCATATCTAATTTAATAATGAGTGATTGAAAAATTTAAGGGAAAAAAGGTGGAGCTACAATTCAATGTAAAATATTTTTTATTATATACGGAAGCAATCTATAATATGTATATAATTCTCTTACGACAATTTTGGCCGCAAGGGAGTGAGTACCAAAACATTATCATCCAGATTAATTTAAATGTTGGCTTCATTCGCAGATAAAACTAAAAGAAAGCAATAATTTCAAGTAGCATGACTCTTTCTGAACTATTTACATTTATTTTGTAGTCAAAATAGTACCATGCAACTCTTTCCGGAGTCAGTTCAGCACTCCCGAATCTAAAATATTTGACTTCATTCTTATTATCATCACTTTATTTATATGAAAATATGATATTATATATAAAATGCACATGTTTATTATCTTAGTATAAAACACTCCAAACCGAACTTTATTAATAATTTTTTTCGGTCCAAGCTGAAATTCTAAATCGATGTGTCCAAACACATATAAAGATTTTCATAAAAATAATGCTTTATATTGAGTTGTTTGTCAAAAAAGTTAACTTAATTATATGAGAATGTCAATGAAAAACGTTGCCTCCAAATGGTATTCAATGTCATTGAAAAAGTTTTGCAAGTTAATAAAAAGTTTCTTAAATGACAAACACTTGAAAAATTAAACAATCACTTTTTCATAAAAAAATTCTTCAAATAAAATATAACTTAAATAAAAAATAAAAGTTGTGTAACCCCGGCCCGATGGGGAGAAAAAAAAAGATGAGATGAAACAAATCGTGTTCAACTCGAGCATGACCTATATTTCACCTACATGATAAAACAACTTAAATTTAAATCAATTAAAAGATTTGACTCCTATTTAATTTTATCTAGAACTTTAAATCTTCTTATATAAGCCCTTAAAGCATGAAAAAAAACTACCAAACATCATTATTTTCCTTGTCATGAGAGAGCACGTCTTTCTCCTCTCTCTCCCCTGTTCCTTCTTCCTCTTCTCCTCTTAGTGCATAAAGCAAAGCAAATTAACATAGTTTGTCTCTTTGTTCATTCTTTCTCCTTAGTCTCATATCGAAGGACACACGTAGAAAAAGTAATGGATATGTACAACGCTAACGAAAAATGTGAAAATTTTGGGATCTTCAAAAAATATATAAGACAACCTAAGGTTAGCAGAGAATTTGAATTTATCTCTCCGCATATTTTTAATATTTTGAGTTATTTTTATTTTCCTCCTTCAAACTATTATGAAATTTTAAATTTATTTTTAAATTATAAAATTGGGTAGAAATAGATCTAAACTTTTCTCGATTGACTAATTTTATTCAACGGTCCGGCTTTTAATTTTTTAATATTATTTTGATTTACTAAATTACTATTTTATTCTTTTATTAAAAAAATATTCCTTTTCCTTTCTCTCTCTCCCTCACCTTCGATATCTCACTTGCGCCACCAGAGAGAGAAGAGAGTATGATGAGTGAGAGAGAGGAGATGGCAAGAGTGTATTTTTAAATATGATGATAAAATAGTAATTTAATAAATTAAAAATAGTGTTAAAATTTTGAAAATCAAACTATAGGAATTGGTCAATAAAAAAAATTAGATCTACTTCTGCTCGGTTTTATAATTCAGTTTCGCGATAATTTAAGGCGAGAACATGGAAATAACTCTAATATCTTTAACAAAGATATTAGAAAATAATGTTTCTCAAGTTTTAAATGGAAGTTTTATTGATTTTAAAGGTTAGAAAATGTATATTTTATTAGATATAAATACCCCCATGATAATTCATGTTTTTGTATAAATTTAACGATTTTTTTTGCACCCCAAATAATATTAAAATATTTAGGGCAAAAGAAAAAAATGCTTGAAATGAGACAACTACATGGACCACATAACCCTTGACGTGATCGGTCAAAATCCTAAATGCAGACCGATACAGACCGTGTCACTTGGACACATGTCACGTCGATCTACTTGGAAGAATATCGACGCCGACGTGGGACTTGTCACTTTTAGGCACGAACTGTGTCTTGTCGGTGACTCATGCAAAACACTAATGTGGATTGTGTTCCAGTGAACCCTGTTGCAATGAACCCAGAGAGATTGACGATGGCCTCTCATTCAAATCAAATCAGATTCGAGAGTAAAAATATCTTGGAATTATTATAACTTAATTGACAAAATGAGCCGCATCAAAATTTGATACAGACAACATCACAACTCAATAAGAGTCGCGTTTAGTCAAACTTGGACCACGCAGACTACTTGAGGAGAATGATGCCAGCAAATGGATCATGTCTTTACAAAAAATGAATCGTGTTCTACGAGGAGAAGATACTCATGACACATAACAAAAAGACCCATGTTGCACCTTGACACAAACCAATTTTCGAGAATTGTATGATGATGGAAACAAGTTGTTATCTAGAAGGCAAGGCAAGGCATTAGTTCATGAGAGGAAAATGATAATGTTGGCGTGAACGACGATAATATTCATGATGACATAAGATGATTGCATATGATTTGGACTACGTTTAGTGAGATATCAATTTAATAAAGTTGTGACAAAAAAAAATTGATTAATGGTGATCCTAGTCTCTATCTAAAATTAAGCTTTCAATAAAGTCAAATGTTTATAACTTGTTTTAGTTTTCGCAGGAATACACATACACACACATATACATACATACATACATACATACATACATACATACATACATAAGTGTGTGTGTGTGTGTGTGTGTGTGTCATTGACTATAAAAAGATCAAATATCAAGTAAAAAATGAAAGATCAAGTTCGATAACGTTTTCGCGAGTCATTCAAATGGACATTTGGAGCGTGATTTCGAAGGCGTTACATATTGTCTCTTAAACTTTCAATGCGAGTATTGTCCAACATGATTGTACTAACATGTGAATTTAACAAATTCAATCTATAATCAGTTGACCATTAGTCGTGAATTAATAATTCCATTTTTAATTATATAAGTGTACAAAAAGTGAAAAAAAAGAGCTTTGGGGTATCTTAACAAGAATCTTTTCGTTATAATCCAACGATGACCGGTGGCTTCACAAATCACAACCTCAATAGTTAGTATTTGTTTTCAACATGTGAATTTGATTAGTGTTTTCGACATGTGCAAATTATTCAAACCATAGGCATTGTTAATATATTTTTGTAAGATTTCGCAGTTGCTTATATTTTATCGAGTTAATGAACTAATTTATGTTATAATTATGTGACAGTTATGGTCATTATTTCATCATGAAGATGACCGTTGGGATCCTCATTACGGAGATGACCATTGTAGTCATCAATATGTTATAACGACCGATAATGAAGGGGCGGACTGTGGCCAACATTCGGCCATTATAAATAGAATTGGACGCCTACAGGGAGCCACAATCCGTTGTTTGGAACTATTTCTCTTTTTCACATTCATCAATTGGTATCAGAGCTGGCGTCGGTAGGACCCGACTCCATCGCGAAGTTTTCGGGTCATTCATCATCTTGTCATTCTTCCACTCCCTCACTGCTTACTTTTGTTCCATAAGCATGCACATATACGCAGGAACAAGCGCCATGGCAACTGAATGCTCGCGCCGTCTCCGACGACTCTCCGGGAGACCTTTTCCACCTCTGTGGCCACCGACAGAAATGCCTCTCTGATGAGTGGCTCTTGAAGCCTGTCGGTGTTGATTGGCTCCGCTCCCCATTCCCGCCTCAACAACGTCCATGGATGGTCTGACAACCGCGTGGCTACTGCTCTTCAACACGCCCATGCTCTTGGCCGCTCCCGCAAGTCGTTCCCCTTCGCCATGAACCTCCAGATTCTTAGACGCGAGTGCCACTCTGCGTTTTTTCTACTTCGCCGCCGAGGAACCCATCCCACCGGGCTGCATCTAACCACCCGTTGCCAGTGTCGCCGCACTACAATATCTCCGACGCGAGTTAACATCGTCAACCTGACGCATATGAGAATATGAACAAACCATAATCTTGTTTTTTTTTCTCGTCATGCCTCTCTCATCGTGAGGGATCATCATCAAGCTTCACGACTACATAGGGTGCTAATGGGAATTCAAGAGAAAGTATCAGATCGATAGTTCTCTTGATAGGCACAGAAAGAGATTGGTGACCAAGAATTATACTCAGTAAGTCGGGATAAATTTTTTGGAGACTTATTCTTTGGTGGCTAAATTTGTGTCGATTCGGACGATCTTAGTGATAATAGCATATATGAATTTAGTGTTATTCCAAATGAATGTGATTATATGAAGAAACCTGAAAGATTTTAGGTAAAATATCAGGAGAATCAAGTGTATCTCCAAAAATCAAATGGCTTAAAGTAATCGTCTAAAAATCGTACTTGAGATTTCATAAGATGATAGTCCAATTTGATGAACAAATTGGATCATTGAATCTACATCAAGTGGAGTGGGAGAAGTTTCATAATATAGTCATTATATATGGATGACATACCACTTGCTGGAAATGATGTAGAAATGCTCAATGAGATTAAAGAAAAATTGAGTAAGAGATTTGAAGTGACAGAAATGGGTGAGTCTCTTATGTACTAGGCATTTAAATCAATCATGACAGAAACTCAAGAAGTTTGAGTTTGAGTCAGGAACAGTACATTAATAAGGTACTGAGAAGGTTGAGATGTAGAATAGCATTTCCGTCCAACACCGTTAGTAATTAAGAAAAGACTGAGTAAAAGTCAGTGTTTCAAAATAGGACAAGAACCTTTGGGCGAGCCTTATATAGAAGCGGTGGATAGCCTAATGTATGATGCTTTGTAGAGATCCAATTCAACTTACGTGATAAGCTTGGTTAGCAGATTTCAAAATAATTATGAGAAAACCCATTAGGAGGTCATTAAGATGATATTATGATATTTGAAGGGCAAGGTACAATTAAGATTAACATACAAGGCTGATAAACTCGAGTCAATATGATATTTAGATACAAACTTCGGCGGTGATATGTACGACCGCAAGTCCACATCAGGTCACTTGTTCTTTCTGGGTGGTGCAACCATTTCTTGAGATAGCAAGAAACAAGGATGTATGACACACATAAGAGGCTGAGTATATTGCTTACAGTAGAGCAACCACCCATGGTGTATGTCTCAGGCGATTTCTTTTGAAACTAGAGGCTCAATCTGGTCAGAGGAGCATTGAGATTGAATATCACTATATTCAAGATATAATAATGACATTGATCTATGTGCCTACGAGTGATATGTTGATTGATTTTCTCATAAAAAAATTGGAACCGTCATCAAACATGTGGATTTGATGAGACTCAAGAATATTTGAGTTAGTATGAAATATTCATGGATAGTGAAATTTCATGACATGAGGACATGATCTCCAGTTAGACTCTGCACGGATAGTAGGAGTGCTAGCATACAGTCAAATAGGAAATGTTATAATTATGTGATTATTATGATCATTATTGTCATCATAGAGATGACCGTTGGGATCCTCATTATGGAGATGATCGTTATAGTCACGGCCGATAATGAACGGGCGGATTGTGGCGAGCATTCGGCCATTATAAATAGAATTGAACGCCTATAGAGAGCTCCAATCTGTTGTATGAAACTATTTTTGTTTCTCACATTCATCAATTTATAGATAAATACTAAGGAAATTTATATCAAGAGTATTCAAATGAGAAAGCTGATGCTCAGGATTTAGTCAACGAATGAGTTTTAAAGTTTTTTTCGATAAAAGTTCTAAAGTTTTTGGATGCTCGAGTTCGGTCAACTCGAGTGAAATTCACCTTGCACTAAGGGTCTGATTGGATGCACAGTAATTTTGAAGTATTTACTCATTACGTCATAATATTTTTGTTGATAATTTTTTTTACAAATAGATGTTTGGCTCCAATTTTTCGATATTAATCATATTATGTTAAAGATTAAATTTAATTTTATTCAGTTAGAGACTAAATAAGAGTTATTAATGAGATCCAACGTAAAGTTTATACATTATAGAAATCAATTATCCATAGCTACTAACAAGACTTTATACTCCTTAATTTATTTATTTGTTTTAAGGGTCATAAGCCTTGAACTAAGGTGACATGTTTCTGTAACGCCCCCAAAATCAGATCTTGCCACCTGGCAAAAATCTTGACTTTGGAGACGCTACCATCATACATCAATGGCTTTCATTTGACCAATCCACTGGTAAACACTAAGTACATGTCAATGCGAAAGCCAATCCTCAATCTATGACCAGGACCTATGTCATGTGCAAGCCATCCATCACGAACACCATCATGCTATCGTTGTGCCATCACCATCTATTTGAACATATTTGCCTACAAAATTGAATTTGTAGGGGAGATGAACCTCCCGTGAGTTTTGACACTCAGTATGTAAATGATCATAAATAAGATAATCAATATGTAAAGGAAACATTAATTGACAATAAACTTTAACAATTAACAATATCTCAATAGGGTCGTTCTTTACCTTTGGCCTTTAGCTTTACCTTTCAATACCAATATCCAATAGCAATTTTCAATATATCAATAGGACTATTCTTTTGTCCTTCATTTCCATCAATTATTTTCAATAGATCATTTCCTATCAATTACTTTCAATCAATCAATTTTCAATTATTAGTACATGAAGATTCCAGCAATCCGGGGCCAATATGGCTAGCTAGGCCATGAGTCAACCCGAGACCCATCAATAACAATTAAACTCAGAGAGAGCACCAATAACCCTCAAGTGATTAAAGCCTACTCTCTCTATCAATAATCAAGGACACCAATAACCCTTATAGAATTAAAGTCTGCCCTTGTTCCATAACTCAGAACACCGATAACCCTTATAGGATTAAAGCCTGTTCTCAATAACAATTGGGAAAACACCAATAACCCTTATAGGATTAAAGCCTGTTCTCCAAGTCCGCCGGGGCCTTCCTCTTCATGCATCAATTCAATCACAATCATTTCATCTTTTAAATCCTTATCTTGAGTTAGGTTATCGTTTAAAGACACCTAAACCTACACCGTTCATCAATTCATATTCAATCAATCAATACAATCATAACATCATAAAATCTTGGACTTATATTAGAAATCTGGTGAGTCGTCACGGCCCGTGATAGGTCTGTCACGGCCCGTGACAATACTGTCACGCCCCGTGAAGACTTGGTCACGGCCGTGACTGGAGCGTCAAGTTTTTCCACATCGTCACGGCCCGTGACGAACTTGTCACGGCCGTAACGTAACAGTGTGCCTGCGACCGCTGCCTTGCGCCTCGTGCCCGTAATCGACCGTTCTATACTGTCACGGTCCGTGACATACACATCACGGTCGTGACACAACAGGGCGTGGTCACGACTCGCGATGCCTTGACCCTTGAAGTCACGACCCGTGAAGGTTATCACGGCCGTGCCTGGGTACTCCGTTGTTCCTCATAACGGCCCGTGACGAGATCGTCACGACCGTGATGGTCTCCATCACGGCCCGTGATGTAGTCATCACGACCGTGATGGGTCGTCTGGGTGTTTCGCGCGCCGTCCTGTGCCGCCATCTCTGTATCGTCACGGCCCGTGATAGGTCTGTCACGGCCGTGACGGGAATTCTGGGCGCGATGTTGCCTCTTTTTCCTTCTCCGAACAGATCCGAAACTTTTACTATATGTATATTATTTTATGGAGATCGATTATACTATGTTTTCTACGATTTTTAACCTTGAAATCTACATCATATACATCATCTATTAATCTATTTCTAATCAATCCGTCGCATGTAGGGGAAATCTTTCTAGGGCATAAACATCATAGAGATTTAAAAACCAGAATCTACAATCTATGATTATCATATCCAATCCATACCTAAAGTCCTAATTATGATCATAATTACATACAGAAAATCTTAATTATAATCACAATTACATACCGTCCTCTGTAGCCAACCTATCTTCTTCCTTGTCATTGATCTCCTACTCCATGTTGATCTAACCCTGTGAGGAGAGAGAAGGAAGAGAGAGAGAGAGAGAGAGGAGAGGGAGAGAAAATTATGGGATGAGAGGAGAGGGGTTGGGTCCTATTTATAGGGAAGAGAAATTTATCCCTAGATAGAGTTTGAATACAATTAGGACTCTCAAGAATAACTTTGTATTTGATTATAATTTAATCTTTCATATGATTAGGATTCTTTTAAAATAGTCAACATAAGATTAGGAATATTTAATTGATAAGGAATATAACAATTTGATTTCAATTCAAACTCTTTTCCTAATCTTAACCAACTATATATTTCCTTATCCTATCTATCTCCTCTTTATTTTATTTTATTTTTATTTTAAAAATCTGAGATATTACAGTTTCAGTCCAATTTTTTACCCGTAATTAGTATTGTCTATTAAATAATGTGTGAAATGTTTTTTTTATTTGCTTAAGTGGATTTCAGAACTGATAATTGAATTACACAATTATTTATCCATATTTACATGTGTAAATAAAAAAAATGCTCCACACAAATCATGGGTAATTAGTTGATCACTACAAGCTCTTAACCGTATGCATGTGCCACATGAGTCAATAGGGCCATTATGTCTGCATACCAACCTTTGAGTTTTGATCATGGCCTTTTTTTTTCTTTTCTAGAACGATGCTCACCTGCCAAATATTCGGAGGTATATTCTTCGTAAGAATTTGACAGATCAAACTAAATAAATGAGTTCTAATAATGCTAAGAGAAGTTGAAAGTAATTAGGAAATCTCGAGTTTGAATGCTTTGTGTGATTCATCATCGAGGTCATAAAACGTCTATTTTCGACTAAATATATTTTGGCTCTTATCGATTACTTTTAAAAATGGGGATCTTGACTGGACAGACAATTCTTGTGGTCGTATTCTTCTCTCTCAAACTTACTTCGATATTTGTTTCGCCCGCATACTTTTGCACAAGAGAAGTTGGTAACGTCTTCCAGGTCACGTCAGCACGACAACCTCCGTTGACTGCCCTTTACCGCTTTGAGAAATCAGTAAGCAAATATTTTTTTATTAAAAATCTCATCTATTATAATATTCAGAATGACATAAATTAGTCAAGACTATTAATTTTGAATATTATGATAACTAAAAAATGAGTTCTAATACTATTACCTTATATATATANTATATATATATATATTCTGTGTAACATTTTTTTGCTATAAAATTGGTATTATATATATGACAACATTTTCTCTTTAAAGTTCAATAAACTTTATTAATTAATGAAATAACAATGCAAAATTATCAATTTTTTTATCAGTTTGTAACAAAAATGTTTCTTCGAGTGTGATCGAATGACATGTTTATAGGTCAGTTCCAAATAATGACTACTCGAAATCAGTTATTTGATTCCAATTTTTATTGGTGAACTTTTAGGAGTCGCCGGATTGAATTCTAAATGTATCATTAATGGTTTCCCCCTAAACTGAATAATTATGATTTCCTTTTTAATATTTGGATACTAATATAATAGAACATAAATCTAAAATCAAAACATTCACACACAAAATTAAAGTTATATTTACCATATTTGCTTAAGTAACTTATTTTTAATGAAAATAACTTGAGCGTGGTTTCAAATTCGAAAAAGTTTAATGAAAATCTCGCTAGGTGGCAGGCTAAAAATATAGAAGGTCGATTCAAATATTTTTAATTCACATACTTAACTCATCCAAATATTTGATATTTGAATTCACAATAATATATATTTATTTTTTTATTAAATTCATTAAATATTTTATAGAAAAAGTAAAAGCGTTATTATATAAATATAAATATACTACTAGGTTAGCTTGAAGCGAGTGATTGGAAATGTAACACCCATTTTTAAAGAGACCACCAACTGGTAGATCGAGGCGTAGCTGGTCTTTCGGTCCTCTTGGAAAGATACATGGGCACATGCCTCATGGGGTTAACAAACAAACCATCAATGTCCTCTACTTGTCAATGATTATTTTCACCTTTTTTTTATCACTTAATTACAAATTAGTCATTGACTTAATGACTTGTCTAATACCTTAATACTAAGTTATTACTTGTGCTGGATAATATATAATTTTTATGTTGTATAATTTATTATCAATTATCAGTTATGTTCATACTTATATTTGTAATATATGTTCATATTAAAAGAGATGTAACTTTTTAATTAAAAAGTGTGTTTGAATCGAGTAAAGGGAGGATAAAAAAAGAAAGATAAAAATTAGTTTGTTTGATAGAATTTTTTTAAAAGAAAAATTAAAAATTAATATTTTTTTCTTCCTAACTAACTAAAATTTATCATCCTAATTTGAGATTGAGTAAAGGTAAAAAAGTTTGCTCTCTATAATTTTTTTTCCTCTCTTTCTTTTCCTTTCTCTCTCAAAGTGTATCCTAAATGCACCTTTTGGTTTCGGTATCGTAATCCTTCAAACCTATAATTAAGATATTCCCTCAAAAGTATTTCATAAAGGATAATGAAAAACTAAAATGACGAGAAAAATTAAAACAAACGAAAAGTTTCCTAAATTATTTTTAAATTAAACATGTAAATATTTTTTTAATATTGCTAATTATAAAATTTTATTATTTTATGAGAGAGTCTCGTTATTAATCGAACAAATTTCTCTAAAAGTAACGATATAATTGTGCCTTGGAAGTTTTATCATTCATATTTTTTATCCTCCAAATTTCAAAAGTTTCAGCATGTGTATGTGTAATTAATTTCGAATTTAAAATTTAGGATCAATACATCAAACTCATTTACCAATTATATATATTTATTTGAATTCGTTCGAATGATAGGTACATGCAAAGAGATCATATTGTAGTGTTAATTTTGGATCTATCAAGTAGTGCTCCTGACATTACCATCTACGTTGTCCATGGTGCAATAATACAATCAAGACACAAATGCATGACTTCTCATAGTCAACTCTATTTGTGGTCATCTCTAATGCCCATTAACTAATTTAGTTATTGAGCTTTTGATGTGTTTGGAATGAAAGAAATTGTTGAGAAAATAAGTAAATAAGAGTGAAGAAAATATATGGGTTTTCTCCATTTAAATTTATATTAGTAACTTAAATTTTGTTTCTTTTTTCCATTTACTTTCTTCCTTCCATTATTTTTTTTAATTTCTTCTCTTTACATCACAATTTAAAATTCCAAACATACCCTCAACTTCTTGAGACTGAAACTTAATATGTTATCATTTAGCTAGCGAGAGAATAAAAGTTATTTTATTATTTTCTTTCTCTTACGTTTCTTATTGAAAAAATTGTCCTCCTCTCATTTGACAACAATGGATCCAAACATGCCCGAGTCACTTTCATCACATATGGGTGGACGTTGAATATGTGCCAACCCACTCGAGGTACATATCCTCACATTATATATATATATGAGAGAGAGAGAGAGAGAGAGAGAGAGAGAGAGAGAGAGAG
>LTAE01000515.1:4453-29738 GCA_001647135.1 Pontederia paniculata
ACCAGAGATATATATATATATATATATATATATATATATATATATATATATATATATATTAAACCAGGAATATATATATTAAAACCATGTCGGTCGTAATTTTACTCATGATAAAGTTCAAAAGGGCAGAGAAGTTATTTTTCTTTTAATTTTTTTATTTATATTCTCTTATGTTAGGCCATAATTGTTTTCCTTTGTTAATAATGGAAAATAAGACGAATATGTTAATTGACATATACAAAAGCAAATTTCTCTGTTAATTCGAACTCAACTTCCTAGAAGTTGAATCAGTCAATTATTTGGTTATCTCAAGATTAGTTTTATAGTTAGGTGAGAGGCTAAATTTTGTATTATATTCGTCCCATAAGATGTTACCCTAATAGACAAATATTTATCATCCCGTGAATCCCGTGATCATTGGCATGAATAGAGTCTTTCTGGACACGAGGTGTTGAAATCTAATCCAATTAGTCACATGTCTTGTAAGGGAACTCACGCAAATTAAACTCTATCGATTATGCAAAAATTATACAAGGATCTCGACGTGTTGATTGTTATACGAAATAGGCGAACGAAAGAAATTGTACTAATGATATTTATTTTTAATTATACTACGTCATTCAAATGATGATTAAAATATTTTTTTTTATGCAAAGGAAATAATAAATAATAGAATCTAAATTCTAAAAAAAGTATAGGGCCGTCTCCTATTAGTGATATAAGGTCTGTGAGTCACCATATTTTATCGAATCTATTGACTTCAAGTCCGTCTACCCTCCATTTTAAAGAATTACAAGTGGTGCCTCCCAGCAAATTCTTCTTGATTGAAGAAGAAGAAGAAGAAGAAGGAAAAATCATCTCATCTTCCTCCTCTTCATCATCAGAAGAAGAAATGGCCGGAACAACTCTTACAAGCTGGTACAAGTGGACAGCGGACAAGTTGTCTTCCTTGATCCAGCAAGCTTCCTCGTCATCCTTGGCTGAACAAGAGCTTCAGAAGCTGGAAAGGACCATGAGGAGGATCCATGTCACACTTGAAGGTGCAGAGGTCAGGGATATAAGTGAAAAGTCGGAACAACTTCGCCTTATGGAGCTCAAAGAGCTGGCCTATGATGCGGAGGATGTGTTGGATGAGTATGAATACCAAGTACTCCATGCCAAAGTAGAAGCTCGAAGACAGGCGAAGGCCAGCCACATGATCAGCAGCAAGCATGATGAGGTACTCGACTGGTCCTCTTACGATCAATATGTTCCTCCTATTTCAACTGAACTGGCACATAGGGTCCAGATTATTAGGGAGAGATTCGAAGAAATCACAGATGATTGGAAACGACTAATTCTGAGTAAGAAAGATGGAAAGAGCACAAGTAGTGTGTTAAAAATGTGTCCGCCTATGGAGACTACTTCTTTTATTGATAAAACAAGAACCTTTGGTAGGGAGCGTGAAAAGGAAAAAATAGTTGAGTGGTTGGTAGGAAGGGATGAACCTAATGATGATGTTAAAGGAGTTGCAGTTCTTCCTATAGTTGGTATGGGTGGGATAGGCAAAAGTGCACTTGCACAAATGGTTTATAATGACACAAAACTCTACACACATTTTGACTTGAAGGGATGGATATATGTTTCGGAAGATTTCAATGTTGCAAACCTAACAAGAAAAAATCTTACTTCCTTTTCTGCGACAACAAATAATAAAGAAACTTTAAATGAGTATGAGAATATAAACTCCATGAGTTTACAAGAGCTTTCTCTGAAACTCAAGAAAATTTGATTGGGAAAAAGTTCTTTCTTGTTCTAGATGATGTATGGAACCAAAGAGTTGATCTTGTGGAGTCATTGAGGGGAGTCTTAATTGGTGCTGGAACTGGTAAAATTTTGGTGACCATTCGAGATAAATATGTGGCTAGAATCATGCATACAGTTCCTCCCATTGATTTGTTGGAATTGCCTTTTGAGGATGGCTGGTCATTATTTATGAAAATTGCATTTGAAGGCAGAAATGACGATTCACGTCAAGATTTGTTAGATATCGATCGGAAGGGATATTGTCAAAAAGTGTCGTGGGTTGCCTTTGGCCATCAAGGTGCTCGCAAGTATTCTTAAATTTGAAGATGATGATGATACATGGTCTGATATATTGGAAAGCCAGTTGTGGGAGCTAGACAAAAAAAAAATATAACATCTTGCCCGCTCTAAAATTGAGCTACCATCGCATGCCCGTAGAATTGAGACCATGTTTTATGTATCTATCATTGTTTCGCAAAGATTCTAGACTTGATAAGCCAATTATAGTGAAACAATGGATGTCACTTGGGTTCCTTGAACCAAAAGAAAAAGGAAGAAAGCTGCAAGAGGACGTTGGCAATGATTACTTCAATGGATTGGTTCAAAGATCATTTTTACAGGGTTCTAATAGTGACCAACAAGAGACATTTATCATGCATGATCTTATTCACGATCTAACACAAGACGTTGCCAAGGATGAATATTTGTTGATCACAGCTAATGAATCGTATCCCATCCCTAAAACAATTCGTCATATCTCACTGTATATCAGGGTGGAAGCTACACACGTCAATTTGAGATCACTATTTCAGTCGGTGCATCAAATGGAGCGTTTACGAACACTCATACTACACCAAGTGGACGGATTATCCATTCCCAACTTGCTGTCTAATCTGAAGTGTCTTAGAACACTAATTATGAATACCAAGGGAAATACAACAGATTTGTCTAGTTTGATTGGCAAACTGAAGCACTTGCGATATCTAGATATATCTGATATTCCTGAATCTGTGTATAACCTTCATCATCTTCAAACTTTGAATTCAGTAGACACAAAGAGTGTAACCAAATTATCAGAAGGCATTGGAGATCTAATGAACATGCGACATCTCAACGGATATGATACAAGTTATTTGCCTCGTGAGATTGCAGGGTTAACCAACCTTCAAACATTGGAGCATTTCCGAATTGGAGCCGATGGTGGAGAGTGCAAATTAAGACATCTGAAGCACTTGGCCAACCTCCGAGGATGGCTGAGTGTTGATGGCCTAGCAACTGCTGAATGGTCTGATTCATGTCACCCCTCCAGAGGCCTATTTGATGAGCAAGCGAGGAATCAAGGAGTTGGCGTTATGGTGGGGTACTGTGGGTGCTCGTGATCAAGACGAAAAATTGGCCCAACAATTGTTGACCTCATGTCTCCGACCGCATCCCAGCCTCAGATCCTTGCGCATAAGTCTGTATCCAGGTGCCATTTTTCCAGTTTGGTTGGGTGACGTATCCTTCTCCAAACTGCAAGAGGTGGAGTTGTCGAATTGCGACTGCAGATCTCTACCAACGCTGCGTCGTCTGCCCGCTCTGAAAAGGCTCCAAATAGGAGGAATGAAAAAGGTGAAGAGCGTCGGCCGTGAGTTCCTCTCTACGAAAGACGAGGAAAGCTCGTGTTGCTTTCCATCACTGGAGGAGTTGAGCTTTTACGGGATGGAACAGTGGGAGGAGTGGCAGGGGGTGGAGAAGTCTGACTTCCCACGTCTTTCTGAACTAACCTTGTACAACAGCAATAAGCTAACAAGGCTCCCGTCAATCATATCCTGCGTTAGTCATCTTCAGATTTACAACTGAAGAGGCTCCCGTCCTTCCCTTCGCTACGTCAACTGGATCTTATGGGCCAATGGAATCCTGAGCTTCTCTCTAGCTGCGACATCCCAATGCTTCGAAGACTGATGATTTGTTATTACCCTGACACCTCTCTAACTTTAACCAGTTTACAGAGCCAGTGTTCGACGTCACTTGAGGAGTTGATTATTGAAGACTGCTCAAAGCTGAAGTTCGTAGGTGGACTTGACAAACTCCTTTGTCTAAAGCATTTGGCGTCCGAGCAGTGTCCTAAACTAAAGATGTCGGGTATATCGCGTTTGCCCCCCAATCTTCAGGGTGTGATAATAGATGATAAGTGGTACCAACATCATGCTCCCGGCCGGCCACACAACCGCCAGGTGAGGCATGCATTGAATCATGTTTATGTTCTACGCAAAGAATTATCAGCCCTGTTGTTACTTTACAGTAGATAAGCTAATGTTAGCTTTCGACTGTCATTGCAGATGGATTCCGAGTCTTCCATCAACTGGACAGCGAGAATAAGGTCGTCGATATTGAGAGTGATTCCGAAGTTGAAGAATCGAACAATAAAAGAAAATTCTTGAAAAAACAACGAAGAACATTAATTGGTTAGACTATATGAGGAAATCAACATCGAGGAAAATGGCTTCGGATTAAAGTTTGGAAGATTAGAACAATGATCAAATGCTGAACACTAACTCCGACTGCGTGAGTGAAGGGCCATGCAAACAGGACGATGATACCGAGGTTGGTGATGTTAATGCAAGCTTTTAATACACTTCTTATACTCAATGTCAGATTCCGTTTATATATATATATATATATATAACGCCCTCAAAATCACATCTCATCGTTTGGCAAAATCATAACTTCAAGAATGCTACAATCTCCCATATCAAATAACAAAGTCAATATAAATCAAAATATCATTTTCAATATAAAAATTAATAATCCTATACATAGTTTCAATAAAACTAGACATCAATAACTAAATCAAATAAACTCTAAAAGATTCAAAATAATGTTCATCTCTAACAAATGATCAGTAGGACACAACCAGGTTCTTATGTCATGTGCAAAATAATTCATTACGAGCTGCATAGCCATCAGTACCTATTAAAGATCAGAGTGGCTTGTAGAATTGAATTCGCAGGGGAAAACTCATGAGTTGTGACACTCAATATGTAAAGATCATATAGAAGAAAATAATAATCATGGGTCAGTAAGCAAGTAAATCAAACCTTTCCTTTTTAAAATATTAATCATGTGAGACTTCATTACTTAACAATTCTTTCATCATTTCTTTTTCAATAATAGTGACATGATCATCGATATAGTTCATCACTACTTCTTTTTATTTATCTTGGGAGCATCTTTTAATTCAGTAAATAATGAACATTTACCAGTACATGAAGATTCCAGCGATCTGTCGTCATAATGACTAGCTAGGTCATGAGGTCAACCCTAGACCCATCAGTAAGTCTTCATCCATAATAGTAACAGTAACAGTAGGGATAAATCCCTCAGTCCGTCGGGACATTCCTCTTCATATTACAGATTCAAACACAATCATTAATCACTTTTAATTTTTCATTATCTTTTATACTAAGTTCACGTGAGAGAAATGCTAGCCCTACCTCAAACAATCTCACTCAATCAATCAAACATCACATCATTCATCCCATACGCAGCTTGCGTCAGGTGTGACGCAGCCCGTGTTGTTCTCAGGTTAACCGCAAAACACAACTGTGTTGGCTAAAACGTGTAAGCCAGAGGACACGGACCGTGCTAAGGTTAACACGAACCGTTTTGGGGTCTTCGCACACGTCGGAGCGACACGATCGTTTGAAGCAATATTAGGGTTCCGAGGAACGCAATACGAGTCCTATAAGGACAAGCGTCGTTTCATCTAGGGAGAATGTCGGGTACGACATGGCCGTCCTTCCAGAGGACGCGGACCGTGTTCACATGAACATAATTCATTTTCGGCTGATGTGACGGCGTTTCATCTAACGCGGTCCATCTCTGACTCATCTTCCGTCAACACCCTTGACGTGGACCGTGTTAGGTAGTCCAATTACATCTCATTAACTTATTGATTAAATTTGAAGGACCATTTCATTAAACTCCGATTGACATGCAATTAATCTACCAAAAATATTCATTAATCATCATTAAGCATCGATTAGAACCTGAAAATTAATTCTTCTTAATGATCCTAATTACATACCTTGGGATTCGTTCCTCTTTATATTTCCTCGGTCTGTGTGTTGTTGCTTCCTCTTCGCTCCATACGTCGTTGATCTTCGTCTCCTCCTCCTGGCGCGGTTCTCGAGACCAGAAAATCCTCTCAGGATGAGAAAGAGAAGACGACTGAGTAGAAATTTATGAGGGCTATAGGAAATTAATTTCTTGTTAGGGGTTTAAATAGAGGTCAGTTAGGGTTTAGAAAGTTTTAGTCGTCCTTAACCTAATTTCTTTATGGGTGGGCTTTCTTCCACTTAAGCCCAACACGGCCAGTGTCCCAATGGACCCGACCCATTTTTGGTCAACACGGCTCGTCTTATGCCAACACGGCCCATCCTCGCCCATCACGGTCCGTGTCCGCGGTGGACACGGCCCGCGTTTGGTTGGGATGTTACAATATATATATGAGCAAAATATATTTGAAGAAACTGGAAAATCTATCCATTCTATTTGGTTTAATGGTCATGTATCCGATCTTTGTATCCTGGAGGCAATATTTTTTTCTGTAAGACTCATCAGTAATCGTGGGCTATTAGCATCCAACTAATTCAGTATTCGAACGCGAACTGTAAAGATTAAATCCTGGTCAAATTGATGACTCCGAAGATTAGAACTTGATGTTACTAACTCTCTCATCCCTCAACTCCAAGACATAAATCTTTATGCCAACCAAACTTAATTATGGAGGCGTTATCTTTAAATCCAATACATATAGCCCAGATTTGAACCGGACATATATTTTCTCCTCACTTTTATCTGCGTCATAGAATCCAAAGACAACGCCTTAGGATACCAAATGTACGCTCATTTAACACTAATATAAACCTATAGATTTTCACCCTATAACTTGTTATATTTTTTTAAAAAAATTATCATGAGCACAACTTTTTATATAGAAAATTTATTGTATATATTTGTGGTATTACTTTGTTTGTTATTTTATTTTTTATAATAAAAATGTAAGGTTAAAATTATCATTTCAAAATTATTTTAAAAAAAGTTAATTAAATCTTGAATGGAACCTTATGGGAGGACTTGAGTGACAATTCTGAATACGTTGAAGGACTAAAATATCTAATTTTATAATTTAATATTAGATGTGAAAATAAATTATAATTCTAGGTTGTAAGTAAATTTGTAAATTTATATGAAATGCAATCCACAAGAACTAGATTGATAAAGGCCTCAAAATAATAATTTGTTGAAATACTAGATCTTGTTTTAATTAAATAATGCAAGACAAATACAATAGAAAAGAATACAATAAAAAAATAAACTTCAAATTTAGGTGTTCATGTAAAAACATGAGAAAAAGTTATATGACAATCAAAGAGCAATATCACTAATTAAGTTTAGTTGGCAAAGATGAATTGTTATGAAAAATATGCGAGAGAGAGAAATCAACACAGAGAAGACACACCGATTTATGAGGTTCACCCTTAACTGGGTACGTCCTCGGGCGGTGGCTAGAGTTGTTTCTTTGATGTGAAAAAATAACAGATGATACAATATACAGAATAACCCAAACCCTAGGGAGTTTATATATGGACTCCCAATACAAAATATGAAACATAAGCCCTAAGAATATCTAGGTTTCGGGGGCTCCGCCCCCGAGCCCCCACAGGGGGACCCCCCATATGGGACGGGCGGCTTCGTTACCCCAATTATTCGAGCAGTTGTGATGCGCTGGGGTCATATGGGTTTCCACTTGGTCAATATCATATTCAAGACATTACCAAAAAATCTCCACCTTGACTTGAATCATCTTAAGAATATAAATATGCCATGCTCTGCCGCCGCCAACCCCGCCTCGTGGCTACTACCAATTGTTTATGTTTAGCAAGTCCAAGTAATGTTGGAACTTTCTATGACGAACTAACTTGGTAAATATATCAGTTGGATTATCTACAGTGCCAACCTTCTTCACTTTGATCCTCTTCTCAGTACGGATGAAGTGATATCTAACATCAATGTGTTTAGTCCTCTCATGATGAACTTGATCCTTTGCTAGGCATATAGCACTCAGGTTGTCACAATGCGCTATAGCCTGATCCTGATGTAGTCCAAGATCTCCAACTAAGTCTTTTAACCAGATCCCTTCCTTTACAACTTTTGCCAATGCCATGTATTCTACCTCAATAGTAGACAGAGTAACTGAAGACTACAGAGTAGCCTTCCAACTGATAACAGAACTACCCAAAGTGAAGACATAACTTGTCATTAATCTTCTTCCATCCACATCTGCAGCATAATCAAAGTCAGAATAACCAACAATCAAACACTTTGTATCACTTCCATAGATGAGACCAATATTAGATGTTCCTCTCAGATATCGAAAAATACGCTTCACTGCCTGCCAATGTTCTTTTCCTGGGTTGCTCATGAACCTACTGACAACACTAACCACATGTGCAATGTCAGGCCTCGTGCACACCATAGCATACATTAGGCTTCCAACTGCACTGGCATAAGGGACACGAGACATGTACTCCTTCTCTGCATCAGATTGTGGTGCAAAGCTTGTGGAAAGATGCACATTAGAAGCTGATGGAGTGCTGAGGGACTTTGCTGAAGCCATACCGAATCTGGATAAAATTTTCTGAATGTAGCTTTTCTGGGACAAGAAAAGTTTACCCTGTATGCGATCCCTGACTATCTCCATCCCCAAAATCTTCTGAGCTGCACCCAGATCCTTCATGTCAAACTCTGAGCTGAGAAGTTTCTTCAAATTCTGAACATCTGACATGTACTTGGCAGCAATAAGCATATCATCAACATACAAGAGCAGAAAGATGGTGGAGCCGTCCTTCACCTTCTTATGATACACACAACAATCATAAGGACTTCTACTGAATCCTTTACTGATCATAAATGTATCAAATCTCTTGTACCATTGCCGTGGAGACTGCTTCAGTCCATACAAAGACTTCTTCAGGCTGCAGACATGATCCTCCTTTCCTGGAATAGAGAACCCCTCTGGTTGACTCATCAGAATGTCTTCCTCAAGTTCTCCATGTAGAAAGGCAGTCTTCACATCTAGTTGCTCAAGCTCCAGATTCTGATGTGCTACAAGGGCAAGCAGCACCCTAATGGAAGTATGTCTAACAACTGGTGAGAAGATCTCATTATAGTCAACTCCCTCTTTCTGACTGTAGCCTTTAGCAACCAGGCGTGCCTTATATCTTGTGCCTTCAACTTCAGGAATTCCAACTTTCTTCTTGAAGACCCACTTGCAGCCTACAATCTTTCTGCCTTTTGGCAACTTGACCAGCTCCCATGTCTGATTCTTGTGAAGAGATTCCATCTCCTCACCCATTGCAGCGATCCATTGTTCTGATTCTGCACATGAGATGGCGGCCTTATAATTTGATGGCTCTGGAGACTCCACCTCTTCAGCTACCTGCAATGCATAAGCAACCATGTCCTCAAAACCATATCTCTTAGGAGGACCCACCTGCCTGCGAGGACGCCCAACAACAATAGACTCCTCTTCTGGTTGCTCTTCAGATTCTGCTAGCTCTGGCTGATCAACTTGGTGTTGTCCTCCTGTATCATCCTCAACTTGAGCCACCTCAAACTCCACCTGTTTGTTGACACTCTCAGGTACTGCATCAACAACCTCCACCTTCAGCTGAAGCATTGAAGCCTCATCAAAGGTTACATTTCTGCTGTGGATTACTTTGTGCTCTGAGGGAGACCAGATTCTGTAGCCTTTCACTCCTGCTCCATATCCCATGAATACTCCTTCTTTGGCCCTTGGCTCCAGTTTTCCTTCGCTGACATGATAATATGCAGGACAACCAAAAACTTTTAAGTTAGTATAATCAGCAGGATTTCCAGACCATACCTCAATAGGAGTTTTGAGATCAATTGCAGTCGCCGGGCTCCGATTCACCAAGTAGCAGGCTGTGTTAACAGCCTCAGCCCAGAATGCCCTATTCAGGCCAGCATTAGAGAGCATGCATCTTGCTCTCTCCAGAAGTGTTCTGTTCATTCGTTCTGCCACACCATTCTGCTGTGGAGTGTGTCTGATGGTGTGATGCCTGGCAATGCCTTCATCTTTGCAGAACTGATCAAATTCAGACGAACAGAACTCCAGACCATTGTCAGTACGAAGGCGCTTCACCTTCTTTGATGTCTGATTCTCCACCAGAATCTTCCACTCCTTGAAGACCTTGAAAGCCTCACTCTTATGTTTCATCAAGAATACCCAAGTCATCCTTGAGTAGTCATCAATCACAGAAAGGAAGTATCTAGCGCCTCCCAAAGATGAAACACGAGAGGGACCCCAACAATCAGCATGGATATAGTCAAGGGTCGCCTTCGTTCTATGCACTGCCTTGCTGAAATGATGTCGGCGCTGCTTGCCGAAGACGCAGTGCTTGCAGAAGTTGATTTCAGAAATCTTCTGACCTCCTAGAAGATCTCTCTTGCTGAGAATGTTCATCCCATTCTGACTCATGTGTCCAAGCCGCATATGCCACAACTTTGACACCTCTGAATCTGATGAACTAGCCACCGCAGCAACCCCAGAGACTGTTTGGCCTTGTAGTATGTACAAGGTTTTCTGCCTGACTCCCTTTATGACAACAATATCACCCTTTGTGACAGTAAGAACACCTCCAGCAGCATTGATCTGACATCCTTTAGAGTCCAAGACTCCTAATGATATCAGATTCTTCTTTAATTGCGGAACATGACGGACATCTGTTAGTGTCCTCATCTTGTTGTCATTGGTTTTAATCTGAATAGAGCCGATTCCAACAATCTTGCAAGACGCATCATTGCCCATGATAACGTTTCCGCCATCAAACTCTTGATAAGTTGAAAACCACTCCTTGTTCGGAGTCATATGATAGGAACACCCCGAATCAAGAACCCAACCTTCCTCTAGACATCCCTGATCAGTTGCAGCAAGAACCAAATCATCTTCCGAGTCTTTGCCCTGATGTACAACAGCAGCAACTGTTGTATTTTTCTTCTTGGGGCAATCCTTCTTCCAGTGGCCTGGTTCCTTACAATAATTGCAGATGTCTCTCGGATTTGTTTTCTTGTACTTCGGCTTTGGCTTGCCCTTCTTCGAGGCATGTCCCTTCTCCGCAGTCGAAATCAATCCTGCGGCTTGAGTCTCTGCAGAACTACCAGAAGCCCTATGCCGAAGTTCACGAGTATGTAGACTCGATCTTACTTCTTCCAAACTTATAGTATCTCTCCCGACGATCATAGATTGAACAAAATTTTCAAACGAAGGAGGGAGAGAAACTAACAGAAGTAGGGCAGCATCTTCATCATCAATCTTCACATCAATATTTCGCAACTCCATCAATATAGTATTCAGTTGATCAAGATGTTCCTTCAGAGGGGTACCTTCTTGCATGCGGAGGGTGAACAGACGTTGCTTCAATAGCAACTTGTTGGTGAGGGACTTCGTCATGTATAGACCTTCAAGTTTCAACCACAGACCCGCCGCCGTTTCTTCATCGGCGACCTCGATTATCACCTCATCCGCCAAACACAGCAGGATCATCGAGTGCGCCTTCTCCCCCTACGACGCCAAATCTTCGAGATTGATCTACGTAGATTTGCCCTTCGTATCGGTCTCCTTCACTTTGGCCTTCGAGAGCAGCGCCCAGATCCCTTGTTGTTTCAGAAGTGCATGAATCTTAATCTACCATAGCCCGAAGCTATCGGTAAACTTTTCAATCTTCACGTTGTTGGATGTCATCTCTTCGCCTGATCTCGATTCGCCAACGAATCCTAAGGCTCTGATACCAGTTTGTTATGAAAAATAGGTGAGAGAGAGAAATCATCACAGAGAAGACACATGAATTTACGAGGTTCACCCTTAACTTGGTTACGTCCTCGGGCGACGGCTAGAGTTGTTTCTTTGATGTGGGAAAACAGCAGATGATACAAAATACAGAATAACCCAAAGCCTAGGGAGTTTATATATGGACTTCCAATACAAAATAGGAAACATAAGCCCTAAGGTTGTCTAGGTTTTGGAGGCTCCGCCCCCGAGCCCCTACAACGAGACCCCCATATGGGATGGGCGGCTTCACCGCCCCAATTATTCGAGCGGTTGTGATGCGTTGGGGTTATATGGGTTTTCACTGGGTGAATATCAGATTCAAGGCATTATCAACATGAGTAACGAGTATGCCCCGAGTTGAAGGACGAGTGAACTATTAACCTTGAGTTCAAGCTCTCAGAGTCATTAATTTGGTTAAAATTTATCTTCGTCCTACTCATTCGAACATCGAATTAGCCAAATGCTAATAACTCTGTACATCAGTGAAGTTCTACCCTTGACCCAAAAATAAAAAATAAGAGCAATATCACTAAATCAAGAATAAATTATCTTCCTAGTTTTATATGCACACAAAATAATAATCGACTTAGAAAAATCAGTAAATCTTGTTTGCAAAATATGAAATAATTAATAAATATAATACCAATTGGTTATTGCAATTATTTATGATTGTAATAACAAAAACACCTTTAGAATCCTTTCGAGTTTTTTTTCTTGATTCTTTGTTGCCTAAGAAAAATTTGTCCTTACACCTCTCCTAATTTCTTTTTGGGCGTTTCTAGAATTTTTTTTCTTTTTCATAGATGTTGATTGTCACTTTAAGAAGGAATCCAAAAACTAAGTAATCTTCATCTTATATTAGGCTTAAATAAGTTTAAGCCCTAATAAATGCATGAACTAGAAGGCCCATCAATCTTTTTATTCCTCTTGTGAGAAGAAAATATTCCATCAAAAAATCATCACTTAATTTTTGTGTTGTTTGACTCATCACACTCTTGGTTTTCCTCTTAAATGTTATTGGTTTCCACTCTTAAGTAATCACTAAATTTTCCAAATTAAAATCGATGTCTGTAACATAAATCCGACCGAGGACACAAGCATCCCGAACAAAATTTTGGACAGTTACATGAATTTCTCTTATGGCATCATGATTTATATACAACGGAAGACTTGAAAATGCACTAAATTTAAAAATTTTAACTTGACATTTTGCAGCGGAAACATAATCATTAAGATCCAATACAAATTCATAATATACTCTAACATAAATTCATTATTGTGTTTATACATATCTCCATATAAAGATTATGCATTCTACTTTACAACTTTAAAAGCCTATAGGCCGTACATGGACTTGGACTATCATTTCATAACATGAGTACACATGACTCGATCTAGTAAGCATAAAATAAATAATTCAACTCAATAACCATTAACACTTTTCTATGTACAATCATTCATCATGAGCATCGCCACTTGAGTCGTCTTATAACTCACATCAATACATGTTGAACCCGGATACAGGGGAGGCCCACCTCCCATTAGTTGTATGTAAAGGTCTTCCTTATCATCATAAAGAACACTCAAACATGTAGTACGAATATTCAATGTATAAATGGGTTAACAATTAAGAGGGACATAATTCAACATCAATAGAATCTAACCTTACATTAAATCATGAGTCATCATATGATTCATAGCATCACATTCTTAATCTTAAGGCATTTGCATATCTTGGGACATTATATAACATCAAACATTACATACATGAAATATATAAATGCATAGTTAACTTGTGTTCATGTTCATCATTCTTAGCATCATTTGTATCTTGACCTTATGATACATTTGAGTTCTTTTAATCTCATCATCATCATCTTTATCATATGATTCATTATTGCATCATGAATGCATATTCATCATTATTTACATCTTACATCGTTACATATTAGTCATATGATCAAATTGAGTTCTCTTTGACTCACATACAACTCTAACGTAACCATATGACTAATTATCATCTTTACTTTGAGGAGCCTCGGGCAACATCAACACGTCTAGCTAGGTTGACCTTGCTTTCGGAATCATACATGGGAAGTTTAATCATTATTACTAGTGAAAGACAACTTCCTAAGAAGTGTCAAAGCATCTTCCCCCATCATTGGGTAGGTTGCTACAGGTGTGACCCCTCGCTATGGGTTGGGAGCTCGTGCTCACTACTGGTCACTCATAATGAGGCATAGTGGTGTCTCTCCTCTATCCAATTTCACTCTAAAAGTTCAATTACACAAAAGAGGATTCGTATCTAAGTAAATCCTCATGTTCATGGGTTGACAACATACCAATCTAGTAAATCATCACATTTGGATGCAATTAGTCTAGATTCCAACCTAGGGTTCACTTATACAAACTAGGGTTCTTAGTCCATCTCATTCATAGCACTAGGATTTGGGAACATGGAAGAATCATAACACGGTAAACGATTCACCTTAGTTCATAGCATGGTCAATTCATATAAGAATGAACAATAAACATATGAGCTTTCATACCTTATGCAATCCTCCATATTACAATCATTCTTCTTGTTTTACAAGAATCATTTGCTATCAAAATCATCAATTCATATCATAAAGTTCTCATTTAAACCTTTTACAATCAAGCCCTCTACCTTCACTTCTTAATAATAACAATAATATCCATTACAAGACAATTTGATTATTTCACATAAGGCATCCATCTTCAACCTTTGCTGGATTTGACACATTGTGAATACAAATTTCATAACTTAATTTAATGATATCCTTTGGAGAGATACTAATTTTCATTTAAGGTATACTTCCAAGAGATATACATATAAAATTTTCATATTTTATCCCTTTACCATTTATTATAAGAAATCATACAATTCAGTCCATCAACTTCATATTTGGTAATTTCACAGCTAAGTCTTAAATCATTCATAACTCATAATAAACTTATTGTTTTTAGGTCATTCCATATTCTTATACAAGGTCACACATTCACATAACTACTTCATAAATTTCATTCCTTAATTTCAACTTTGCAATTTATGATGAATTTCACAAGTTAGACACGTCGTTATTCGGGACAGCTTGATAGTAGGTTAGTATTTTGATGATATCTCCCCCTATATATACCTCAAATTGTATTAATTCTTAATTCTTCAGAAACTAGACTTCAATATATATCCATCAATATATCACACATATTTTTTGGAGAAGTAAACCATATCAGAAACCTTATTTGAACATATTACAAAATCTGGACAAAAAATAAGACCTCAATTTGAAGTTTTAATTCACACAATCATAGTCATAACTCCATATAAAGTTCCTTAGAATACATTTTAGGGTTGAACATTAAATATTAATCATTTACAAGTATCAATCATAGAAGATTAAATATTCAATTCATCAAAACCCCTAATATAATCAACATCATGACATTAAATTCTTAGCTCATAAATCCAACTTCGACATAAATCATCATCTATCACTTCCATAATTATATACATGATGAAGATAAGGAAATCAAGCCCTCATTCCAACCAAATGGAATGAGATGAGTTCACCTATTACATACCTTAGGGTTTAGAGCTAAACTCATTCTTTTCCCTCTTTGATCTTTGCTTTTCCTTCAAATCTCTTGCCCTAATAGTTTCTTTCCTTCATCTTCTTCTTGTTTTAGCCCTATTCTTGATCCCTCACAACCTTTCTTGTATGAGCTCCAACAATGGAAAAATATGGGATGAAACTCTAGTCCTAGAGAGGTTTCTTGGTGGAGAGAATGAGAGGAAGAAAGAGAGTGATGGGAAAAAAATGGAGGGTATCTTATGGTTTAAGGCTTTTATTGTTGGAGATAGGTGGGATTTTGGACTTAAGTGCCTTAGAGGGCCTTAATGGACTTAATCTTTGTTGGATTTTTTATCTGAAATTTTATAATGGACCTAAATATCATTTTAATTTTTTTTTGGTATTTTACATTGTCCACTTATAAATCTGCAAAGTTGAGTAACGGCTTGCTCCACCACACAATATCCTTTGCATCTACATCATCTTTATCCAACATAGACACAACATTCTCATGTTCAATGTATACATATAAATATATCCTTTGATGTATTGAAGTTCACCATAGTTTCAAAACATGAGCACCATAGCTCTACAACTAATGATTTTGTTTTGCGCTACGATAAATATGAACTTTTTACTTTATCATCCATTTTTTGACTTTATTCCTTAACATATGTGCAAAAGCTCCAAAAAAATATTCAAGTGAGGAAACAATTATTTTTATTACTCCACACTTTTCTAGAAATATTAAAATTCAAAGAAATTTCCAAAGATATATTATTCAAATAACATGTATTATTAGCACCTTGGGCGTGTAACTTCGAGAATCTAGTCATTTTTTTACATATATTTGACTCTTTTCATAATGTTTATATTCATCCTTTCAACAATGCAATTATGTTGTGGGATACATATGGGATGCACTAAACAATGATCTTTAAACTTTTGAGGACTATATAATATTCATCTCCATTATTTGTGTGGAGACACTTCTTTTTCGTATAACTTTCTTTCATAACATGAAATCTTTCAAAAAATCATCTTTTATTTCTATAAAATAAATAAGTAGTGTTTTTTATGAAGCATCATTGATAAAGATAATAAAAATCTATTCTTACCTAACAAATCAATATGGGATCACGCACATTAAAATGTATTGAATTCAATTTATTTAGGTGTTTTACAACCGGACATAAGTGACACACAAATCACTTACCAAACAGACAATCTTCACAAGGACTCAAAATTTACCTTTGGTCAGAGTAACATGAGATTTCATTGCCAAGACTACAATCCTTTCTTAATGTGTGTCACTCTCTTGTGTCACACACCATCAGAAACGATTTTTACTTCACCAAGGAGTTCAATCTTTCAATATCAAATTTGTTGGCTGTAATATTTAGTTACAAGTGGATCCAATTTGTACAAATTTAAGATAATCTTTACACTCTATACAAGAACATGTTTTGGGGTCATAATTCATGTGCTTGAAGTCAGAGGAAAAAGAATTTTGTGAAGAGAGATGGAGAATACCTAAAGGGTTGTAAAAGGAATTTTTGCACCAACCTTGACATTAAGAATTGCTTATGAAGTTCCTCTTTTTTCAAAGAATAAGACCTTAATATTTATTTATTTTACGATGAATTTTTTGTATTATTTTGTAATGATTATATACCTATGGACTTGTTTATTATTAGGAGACGATAGTTGGATCACATGGTTTTTTAATCTTCTCCCTTCTTTTAATTTCATGGACATGTATGTTTTGCTTAATGTTTTCTTTAATTTGATAAAAATCTTATTTATTCAATAATTTGATCAATTGTGATTAATTTTTCGTTAGAATATGCACCTGAAATGACCTAAAGTGGCCATATGTTTTGACATCACACGCCAAGACGTGTGAGAGGTGGGAGCCAAAAGGGCTCCCTTCCTATCCACATTCGCGAAATGCTGACGTCTCGAGTTCGTGCGATGTGGACATCACAGTTCTCGTGACGCATGATGTGACTTGGGGTGACTAGTGTCCTCCCACGAGTGATTCATCATGCACTATAAAAGGATACCTGATGCTACTCATTTTGTGTGGATTCCAAAGTAAAAATTGTGTTCTCCCACAGGTCTCAGATTTTTTAGTTGTAGTTTAATGTTCTAAATTCATGTGGCTTAGTTCTCGATGACGAGAATCTATCGACTTGCTGTTAGTGTTCATAGAGAAAATTTTCGACTCTGAAATCTTCATTTCCACTCAAGAGGTATTCAATATATCTCATTTTTAATAAATTATATTAGTCATAAATCCAATTTGGTATCAGAGCAACCATAATTTTCCACATTTTTTTTATTTTTATGATTTTTTATCAATTTTTTAATGATGTGTTCATTTAAAAAAAAAAGAAAACTAGCCAATAACAGTGCAACATGTGGCATCCCCCGAAGGCAAGAGTCACTTGCGTGCGACAAGTAGCGTGCATGTAGGCCACTCGGGCATGTGATGCCACATGCCCTGCACATGCCGAGCACGCATGGCACATGTGTGGCGTCCGCAAGGGTGCCAGCGCAACAGTTTTCCTTAGCAAACCAATGAGCAGGAAGTGGGCTGAAGGCTCATTTTCAAAAAAATAAAACATTTTTTAAATATTAAAAAATTTTAGAAAATTATTTTTAACTTGTTTCAAAAATTAAGAAAATATTAAAAACATATTAAAAAAATTCTAAAATATTTTCTGATTTCTTTATACCATTATTTGATAATTATGTGCTTATTATTAATTGTAAATTCGTAATTATGCAATTATTGGAATTTTATGAAATTCATTTATGCACATATAATGTTCAAAAAAATATAAAAATTTTGAAATTCGTTCAAATAAAATTTGTGAATTTTTTTATCATTCTGCAAAAAATTATATTATTTTTTTGTAATTGCTAAAATTTTCATAAGTTGGTATTGAAAATATTCTTGTATTGCGAAAATGATAGAAAATTATTCTTGTCCCGCGAAAAATTAGGAAAATAGAATTTTCTTTCAGAATACTTTTTTGAATTTTTTTATCATTATTTTGAACAATGTATGCATATTTAAATTGCAAGATATATCTTACCATCTTATGCAATTATTAGAATTTTTTTTTGAAACTAAATATGCATGAAATTTGTTGTAAAACATAAATGACTATGCACTAGAATCATGCAAAATATTTTCTTGGTGAAAATAAATAAAATAAAAAATAAAAAATTTAAATAATCTATTCAAAATATTTTCTTATGTGTCCATCGCTCGACAGGTAAAAATTAAAAAAATTATATCAATAAAATCCAAAAATTGATGCAATCACAGAGAAATTCCACCAACACTGTCTCTCGATTAATTCTATTGAAAAGACTATTTAATAATCAACAAATAACATATGGAAGTTTACAAATTTTAGAATAAAAATTATCCAAGAATTAACGGAGTTCAACAAGTCTTTTCCCCTAACACATTATTATTCTAGCCTAGATGACATCATGAATATAATAAAATACAAATAATCTATAATTTAGAAAAGAAGAACAAAGACTAACACTAATTTCTTCAGCAGAACTTTGTCTCCTGGTCTTCGCAGATGAACCCAGGATTCTTCTCTCCTAGGTTAGATGGCTCGTCTGGTACTCTCAGAAATTTGCAAAGAATTATGGAGAGATCCCCTTTAGGGCTGCATAAAGGTCCTTTTTATAGAGAATAATCTTATGTGATTGTTGGGATTAATCCTGATAAGGATGGTCCAATTAATTTGGTTTAGGAGATTAAGTTTAGTTTTATCTTCTATCTTATCTTAGGTTTATCTTGTTGGATTAGGATTAGTTCTTATCTTCTAAGTTGAACTCTTGTAAACCCACTTCAGCCGTATGGGTTTTTGTCTCGCCGGCAACTTGATGAGAGTCCATGTAGCATTCTTCTTTATGGAGTCAATCTCTCACTTCATTGCATCTTCCCAGTCGGCTTTCCCAGCGGCTTCTCTATAACTTGATGGTTCCTCCAATTCGACCAGCTAAGCTTCGCCTTCTGCCTCTTCATTAGGGAGCTCAACTCTCCTTGAGTCTCTCATGATGCTTTCCATGTCTTTGAACCTAACATGGCTGCTGCTACTGTCTCTGCTGGTGGAAGACGATGGTGGGGATGTCGTGCCTTTTTGGGAAGAAGATGAAGACTCAGCCCTTACCAGAGTCCCAACCGAGATCCGGCCATGGTTAATGAAGCACCACCCGTGGTTGACTGTGCCACTTCTGTTGCCCAAGATGCGTCACACACCCATGATCTTGTCACCGGTCCCGGTGGTGGCTGAACCTGAGGCAGTTGCTATCAGAATTTGAAAGTCGTCTTGCTCTGGCTCGGGGATTGAACTCAGCACCACTCCAAAATCTGAAGTTTCGGCACTGCCTTGGCTTGCGCTCCATGCAAACTCCTTGCCCTCTTTGAACTTCACATCCCTGCTGACATGTAGCTTCCCGAAATGAGGGTTATACAATCTATGGGCCTTGCAGCCATCTTCGACGCCGAGGTACACCAGGGCTTGACTCCGGTCATCAAGCTTCTTCTAATGTGGCACAGTTATATTCGTGCGAACAGTGCATCCAAATATACGCAGATGCCCGAGGTGTGGCTTCTTCCCAGTCCACATCTCATATGGCATACAATCACCTAAGGCTTTTGTTGGCAAGTGGTCAGGAGGTACACTGCATGCCTCACGACTTCTCCCCAGAATCTCCCAGGGACCTTCATACTCTTCATGAGTGATCTCACCATCTCCATTATGGTGCAGTTTCTTCTTTCTACCACGTTGTTCTGCTGCTGAGTGTATGGCGCGGTCAGGTGTCTTTGGATCCCAGCCTCTTTGCAAAACCTGGTGAACTCACTGGAGAGGAATTCACCACCACGATTTGTCCTCCCGGTCTTCACTCGGCATCCAGTAGAGTTGTCCACCTGCAGCTTCAATTTCATGAAGGCCTCGCAAGCTTGATCCTTTGACTTGAGCACACAGACCCGCATCCATCGGGAGTGATCGTCAACTGCAAGCATGAAACAATTGTTACCTCCAATTGTAGATGGTGTGATGGGTCCACAGAGGTCGATATGCAGAAGTTCGAGAAACTCCTTTGCCTGGAATTCCGTCGACGTTGGGAGTGGGTTTCTCGTTTGCTTGGCAGCCAAACATCCCTCACAGAGATTGTTCGAATGCTCGATGGCTGGTACTCCGATAGCCATCTTCTTCTTGGTCAGCAATTTCAGGGATTTGAAGTTGACATGCCCTAGCCGAGCATGCCAAAGCCACATTCATCTAAGATATATGCAAGTAAACACACAGGCTCACATGCCTCCAAGATCATCTTATACAGCTGATTTGAAGACCTCTTGATCCTTATGGGTAACTTTCCGTGGGAGTCATACACCAAAAGATAATCTTTCTCCATGATGATCTTACTCCCTCCTTCAGCTAGTTGACCGCAATTGATGATGTTGTTGCAGAGGTTAGGGATGTAGTACACATCTGCAAGAAGCCGTTGCTCACCTCCCTTGAACTGGAGTAGCATCGAGCCTCTGCCTTTGATCACGATCGTGTTGCCGTCACCAAACCTTACATGACCCTGGACAGTCTCATCCAGATTATGGAACTTCCTTCGTTGTCCCGACATATGGTTGCTCGCGCCATTGTCGAAGTACCACATGTCGGAGGTCTTGTTCTCCTTGGCCTCTGTTCGGAGATTAGGCTCCGACTTGTCTTCAGTCAGTAACATGAGGTCTGGATTCTCAAATAATGTGGACATGAGCAGGGTTGCTCCTCCTCATCCATGTATGTGAAATTTGCATCTTCATCCTTTGACTTTGCCTTGCACTCTAATGCATAGTGCCCAATCTTGTTGCAGTTGTAGCACCGGATGTGACTCTTGTCATGATTGCCTCTGCCCGTATCATCCGAGCCGCCTCTGCCACGTCGGCCTCTGCCATGGCCATGTCCACCTCGGTTGTGATTGCCGCCTTCGCCGCGGTCAGGAGCTTTGCCCTTCTTGTCCAATGATGCTTCTTTGCCGCCGTTCTTCTTTCGTGCCTCCCACTGGGCTTGGGTCATAAGGAGTTTTCCTGATTGATCACTTCCTAGCGCATGCTTATGTGTGCGCTCCTCCCAAGTCTTCAAACACATGACTGCTTCTTTGAATGGCACGATATCAATATCGCAGAACTGCTCGATACCCACGATAACCGGAAAGAATTTGTCCGGTATGTTGTTGAGAAGTTTCTTCACCATCGTTGCATCATCTAGGATTGAACCCAAGTTGATGAACCTTGTTGACATCCCTGCCAGCTTTCCGGCGTAGTCGTCCAAAATCTCTCCCTCCTTCATCTACAACATCTCAAAATCTCTTTTGAGATTTGAGAGACGTGCAGCTTTGACACGATCGGCTCAGACGAATCTCATCTTGGGACTGCTCCAAAGATCCTTCGCCTTCTTGTTCTTCGCTACCTACAAAAGAATATCTTTCAAAAGCGAATGGAGAAGATACACCCTCGCCATCTTGTCCTTCTTGACATCCGCTATAGCCCCTTCCGTAGGTACCACCACTTCCCAAACTCCCTGGGCATCCATCAAGGCTTCCATCTTGATCGCCCATGTGGTGTAATTGGTGGCCATGAGTTAATGGTAGTGGAACGACATCCAGCCTTCCTTCGCTGCTGCTGCTGCCGGTGGTGATGAGCGACATGTTCTCGAGTTGGATATACTTGGGCATGCACTCTGTCGAGCCTTAAGACCTGTAGGTTAGATTGCTGTTTGTGCGTGCTCCTCCTTCGCGCTCAGATCTGTTGCGTCATCGCTGCGTGCGCGCATGTGCTCTGATACCATGCCAGCTGTGCCCAGGAACCAATCACCGGCATCACTGTTACAAGAACAGAGGATAAATAATAGGGGAGGAGATAGTTTATGTGAACTCAATTCATATATTTTATTCATCAGCAAAGGGGTTTTTATAATACAAGAAATTTAACTTTAATTAGAAAACTAATTAACTAATCCTTATCCAATCAATCTAAGATAAGATAAGATAAGATAAGATAAGATAAGATAAGATAAAATCTAATCTAATCTAATCTCTCTCAAACCCCAAAATGTCAAGTATTAGATCCTAACATACTCCTCCCTAATCCTGACATTCTTTCAAATCTCCTAACCTTCAACTCCTAATAGATCTCTTCTTCAAGTCAAGATTAGATTTTCCAACATACTCCCGCTTAATCTTGACTTTACTTCAAAGCTTGAGAAGAACTTGTCATTTTGATCATTCCTCAATCTGGTCTTTTGGCTAGAGGGGGGAAATACTATGGTCCTTCGAGTATTTCTTCTATCGTCCTCTTGCTGAGATCGCACACCTTCAACCCCCTCGCTCTGGAGTTTTGCTGCGCTCCTCCTTTGGAGCTAGATCGGATCGGCCTTGATGTTCGCTTACCGCGACCCACTGCCTTGCTGCCCTCGTGACGTGTGCGCTGACTATGCACCCCACATAGTCCTCTACGTCCACTGATCGATCATCGGCACACAGTCAATCAACTCGGCCATCCACATGTAGGCTCACCTGATCAGTGTCGCGCTACGCACCCCGCGTAGTTCTCGATGTCCACTTGTCGATCGTCAACACACAGTCGATGAACTCGGCCACCAATAGGTAGGCTCACCTGACCAATGTCGTGCGCAGCAACGTTAATTGAGCGTAGCATCATGCCAGTCCTTCGACATGGAGACTACCTCCAACCCGCAGCATCGTGTTAGTCCTTTGACACGGGCATGACCTCTGTCCTACAATATCGTGTCTATCCTTCAACACAGTTTCCACCTCAAACCTTGAGAGCACTCTTTTTCCTGTTAGAACTTGCCAACACAAAGAATTTCCAGCATCCCGCTCCTAGAGCTTCTTTGTGACCTCGGCATTCTGTAGGATATGCTAGCACTCTTCCTCTTTGCACGCCTCTACTCGAGAGAGATGTCCTTCTCCCTTAGTTCTCTCCTTCTCCTTTGCTCGAAAGGGATGCCCTTCTCCCTCCTACTCGAGCAAACCTTCCGTCTGGATCATCAATCGCTCCTACAAAAGGAAAAAAAAAGAAACTCTTCGGCAGACACAACCATCGCTCCGGCAATGCTGCTTGTTCCAGTCCTACTGCAAGCCTTCCTCACCTCATTCTCCGGCCAACTCATCGCACCTGTCGTTGCCTCTAGCGTTGCTCATGCTACAGCAACACCGAGAACAACTCCGGCGCTGCCTCCCGCACGCCGAGGATGGCAGCGCCTGCACGGGGACTCTCAAACCTGCGGCTCTGATACCAACTATTGGCCTAGATGAGACACAACACGGACAGTAGCAGGGGTAAAAAACAAAGGAGAAAAGTTTACATATAACTCAACAGAAGGAGATTAATTTTATTGATTGGCCAACACCAGAATTAATAGCACAAAGAAGATTAGTTTAATCTGAAAACTAATCCTATCCTAAACTCAAAAGATAAAGTGCTAATCAAAAGAAAAACTAATCCAAACTAATCTAATCTAAGATAAGATAAGGATAAGATAAGGATAAGATAAGATAAGATAAGATAAGATAAGATAAGATCTAGTTTAATATAATCTAGTCTCTCTCAAATTTCACCATGTCAAGATTAGATCTTAACATACTCCTCCCTAATCTTGACATTCTTTCAAATCCTTCATTCCAAGCAAGTAGCACATTATTGCCATCTTCACTATTGTTAGCGTTTTCGTAAGCACATCTGCTCGTTGCTCTTCCATGTGCACAAACTCAACTTTAATATGACCCTTATGAACACATGTTCGGATGAAGTGGAACTTTGTGTCTATATGTTTGCTTCGGCCATGGAAAATTGGATTCTTAATCAATGCAATAGCTGATGTGTTATCAACTAACAACTTCAGTGGTCTCAATTCTGGCTTTGTTAATTCTCTGAATAGGCTCCTCAACCACACTACTTGACATGCCGCATCTGTAGCTGCCATGAATTCAGCTTCGCAAGATGATAAGGCCACTGTCTTTTGCTTTTGGGATGCCCATGAGAGAAGATTGTTGTTGATGTAGAAAGTGTAGGATCTAGATGGCACCAAGAGGGGGGTGAATTGGTGTATTAAAACTTTTTCTACTTTGACTCAATTAGGTTAGTTAGATTAGTGGAAGCATACACATACAAATATAGATAAGTAGAAGAAGAAGAAAGCAGAAAAACAAACAAGCGAACAAACACCAAAGTTTGTTGACGAGGTTCGACTGAACTCTTGGCCTACGTCCCCGCTCTGGTCTTCTCAAACTTGAGACCTCCGGAGATCACTGAACTCCTTCTTCAAGGGCGAAGGCTCCCTTACAACTTTCTCCTTTCTTTTCTAGAGGACCAGGAGACAACTTCTTACAGTTCGCTCACGAACTCACACTCCCTTCTATCATGGATTCTTCACTCGAATCATAAAAGGGGAACTAAGGCTTTCTTTCGCTCAAGCTCTCACTAGTTAATTTGCCAAAGTTTTTTCCCAAGACTCTTGGGATTACAATATATACTTTGCACTAACGACCTAATTCCCTCACTCAGAAAACTAGCCGTTAATGCAAGTATAGTACCCTTCACCTACACCTCGGTTGCCCGCTGCTCCTGCCTCAGTCGACCGCTGCTCTAATGAAGTCTCCACTTGAACTATCGTCTAATGCTTCGGTCATCCACCGTGCACCTTCGGACGTCCGCAGTTCAAATGCTGAAGCATTTGTCCCTTAGTCAAGCTCCTTCGATCGTCCGCCAACTCTTTGGCCGACCGATCTTGACTTGAGTCCAAATCTTCAACCTGTCTCTGGCCGTCCGCTGATTGCACCTCAATCTTCTCGGACGTCCACTCTTCAGTTGAAGACTTCGGTCAAGCTCCTTTGGTCGCCCGCGCTTCAACTTTGGTCGACTGATCTTGACCTCCTCCAGCTTCCACTCATCTCT
>LTAE01000515.1:30172-43074 GCA_001647135.1 Pontederia paniculata
TGGAGTTGAAGGCCTTCGTCAAGATCCTTTGGTCGCCTGCTCTTCACCTTCGGTCGACCGACTTGACTTGTGCCATATCCTCTGGCACACCTGTGGTCGTCCGTTGATTCTTCCTGAATCCTTCGGTCGTCCACTGCTCCTCCTTGTGAATACCTCGGGCGTTCGCTCATTCCACATTGAGATCCTCGGACGTTCGCTCCCTCTTCTGTCAGTGCTTTGACCGTCGGCTCACTTCCCAATGAGATCCTCGGACGTCCGCCAAAACTTTCTCTAACAAGCTTCAGACGCCCGCTCATTTCAACTGAAATCTTCGGACGTCCTTTCCTTCTTCTGTCATTCTTCGGACATCCACTGACAACTCGTCAGATTCTTTGGACGTCCATTCTTCTCCTGTCAGATACCTTGGTCGTCTGTTGCTTTATCTCTTCAGCCCTCGGACGACCTCTGACTCCTCATCGGTCGTCTGCCCATCCTGTGGTCATCCGATCTTCTGCTCATCTCAGATCTGACAAAACACTCGACGTCCACTTGTCTTCTCACCAAGTACTCCAGACGACCTTTGTCTTTATCTAAAATCTACCGATCGTCCGCACACCATCTCCAGTCGACCGATCTCCATCCTATCATCAACTAAGGTCGTCTGCTGCTTCAACACAAGAGCCTTCGGACGTCCACTTCAGTCTTGGCAATATCCCGATCGTCCGCTGTCTTCACTCTGAAACCTTTGGACATCCATTGCCTTCATCCTCATATCTTCGGTCATCCTTTCTTCAACATCGGATGACCTCTCCTTCCTTCAGCCAAAGCACCTCTTCGGTTGTCTCCTCACCGGGCGTCGACTTCTCCTTGGACCGCCAGTTCTTCATCTCCTTTTTATAAGTGTGAAATCATCGGTCGTCCATTGTTCTTCATCGGGCGACCTCTCCTGTTCAGCATTTGTCCTAGGTCGCCCTCTCAATTTCTTCGGTCGACTGTTCAGTCTTTGACTTCACTTCTTAGACTTTTGCCTCCAACATTGGTCGACCACTTCATATGCTTTGGACGATCACTGCACACATAGGGTTCTTCTGATATGTCTTCTATGTTCATAGGTCGTCTGTTATTTAACTTTGGTCGACCTATCATGCTCTGAACTGGAAAACCTATCTTTCAGAAATTAGTTCAACAAGTTTATCAGTCCAAACTAAGTTCCCTCACAAATTTATGATCATCAAAATAATCTTGGGATCCTAAATTCAACAGAAAGCCATGCCTCCAGTGCTCTTTCGATCATCTAGATCACCAGCTAAATCACTATCACTGTAGCCCGTGATCTGTTATTCTTGAGCGCCTTTCTCATACACAATTCCATAGTTAATGATTCCTTGTAGATACTTGAGTATTTGCTTCACGGCCTTTTGGTGCATCACGGTTGGTATCTCCATGAAATGACTAGCCACTCCAACTGCATAGGAGAGATCAAGTCTGGTACGAAGCAGATACCTCAGGCTACCGATGACACGCTGGTACTCAATTTCATCCACCAGCTCACCTTTTGGGTCCCTGTGTAACGGTGCCTTTGGTTCCATTGGAAACTTTGTTGCATTGCACTCTATCATGCCAAACTTCTCCAAAATTTTCTTTGAATATGATGATTGCCTTAGAGGCATCCTATTCTCCTCTTGAGTTGCCTCAATTCCTAGATAGAATGTGAGCAATGCAAGGTATCTCATCTCAAACTCTCTCATCATTTGCTGCTTGACGCTGCAATTTCATCTGGATTTTGTCCTGTTACCACAAAATCATCCACATACACGCCAACAATTATGCCATCAGATCCTTCACCTCTTGTGTACACAACTTGCTTTTGTGCACACCTGCTGAATCCGAGGTTCTTCAAACTTCTATCGAGCTTGATATTCCACGCCCGTGGAGCTTGCCTGAGACCATATAGTGCCTTGCTCAGTTTGTAGACAAGGTGCTCCTTGTTCTTTTGTACAAGCCCTTCTGGCTGCATCACATAGACTTCTTCTTCAAGGTCTCCATTGAGGAATGCTGACTTCACATCCAGGTGGTGCACTTGCCAACCTCGATTTGCAGCAATCGCAAGGATGACTCGAATTGTATCAAGCCAAGCGACTAGTGCAAACACCTCATCAAAGGCTACACCAGGTCATTGAATATAGCCCTTTGCAATGAGCCTCGGCTTGTGCTTGACTATCTTCCCTTCGGAGTTCTTCTTCACCTTGTAAACCCACTTCAGCCCTATAGGTTTTTTGTCCTGTCGGCAACTCGATGAGAGTCCATGTTGCATTCTTCTCTATGGAGTCAATCTCTCACTTCATTGCGTCTTCCCAGTAGGCTTTCCCAACAGCTTCTCTATAACTTGATGGTTCCTCCAGTTCGACTAGCAAAGTTTCACCTTCTGCCTCTTCATTAGGGAGCTCAACTCTCCTTGAGTCTCTTATGATGCTTTCCATGTCTCTGAACATGACATGGCTGTTCCTACTATCGCTGTTGGTGGAAGACGATGATGGGGACGCCGTACCTATTTGGAAAGAAGATGAAGACTCGGCCTTAATGGAGTTCCAGCCGACGCTAGAGATCCGGCCATGGTTGATGAAGCCCCGTTCGTGGTTGTCTGCGCCACTTTTGCTGCTCGAGCTGCGGCGCGCGCTCGTGATCTCATCACCAGTCCCGGCGGTGGCTGACCAACCAGAGGTGCTGCAACCTTAGATACATTGTGAGGACCATCCGGCTCACCTGAACCTGAGGCAGTTGCTGTTAGAATTTGAAAGTTGTCTTGCTCCGGCTCGGGGATTGAACTCAGCACCACTCCAAAATATGAAGTCCCGTCACTTCCTTGGCTTGCGCTCCATGCAAACTCCTTGCCCTCTTTGAAACTTCACGTCCCTGCTGACATGTAGCTTCCCATAATGAGGGTTATACAATCTATGGGCGTTGCATCCTTCTTCGAAATCGTGGTACACCATGGCTTGACTCCAGTCATCAAGCTTCTTTAAATGTGTCATGGTTATCTTCGTGTGAGTGATGCATCCGAATATATGCAGATGCCTGAGATGTGGCTTCTTCCCGGTCCACATCTCATATGGCGTACAATCACCTAAGGCTTTTGTTGGCAAGCGGTTCAGGAGGTACACCGCATGCCTCACGGCTTCTCCCCAGAATCTCCCAGGGACCTTCATACTCTTCATGAGTGATCTCGCCATCTTCATCACAGTACGATTTCTTCTTACTACCAGACCATTCTACTGCGGAGTGTATGGCACGGTCAGGTGTCTCTGGATCCCAGCCTCTTTGCAGAGCCTGGTGAACTCACTAGAGAAGAACTCACCACCATGATTTGTCCTCATGGTCTTCACTCGGCATCCAGTAGAGTTCTCCACCCGTAGCTTCAATTTCCTAAAACCCTCGCAAACTTGATCCTTCGACTTGAGCACACATACCACATCCATCGAGAGTGATCGTCAACTGCAAGCATAAAATAATTGTTACCTCCAATAGTCGATGGTGTGATGGGTCCATAGAGGTCGATATGCAAAAGTTTGAGCAACTCCTTTGCTTGAAATTCTATCGACGTTGGGAGTGGGTTTCTCGTCTGCTTGGCAGCCAAACATCCCTCACAGAGATTGTTCGGATGCTCGATGGCTGGTACACCGATAGCCATCTTCTTCTTGGTAAGCAACTTCAGGGATTTAAAGTTGACATGCCGTAGCCGAGCATGCCAAAGCCATGCTTCATCTGAGATATTTGCAAGTAGACACACAAGCTCACTTGCCTCCAAGATCGTCTTGTACAAACGATTTGAAGACCTCTTGATTCTCATGAGTAACTTGCCGTGGGAGTCATACACCAAAAGATAATCTTTCTCCATGATGATCTTACTCGCCCCTTCGGCTAGCTGACCGCAACTGATAATATTGTTGCAAAGGTTAGGGATATAATACACATTCGCAAGAAGGCGTTGCTCACCTCCGTTGAACTGGAGTAGCACCGAGCCTCTCCCTTTGATCGCGAACGTGGAACCATCGTGGAACCTTACATGCCCGTAGACAGTCTCATCCAGGTTGTGGAACTTCCTCCATTGTCCCGACATATGGTTGCTCGCGCCATTGTCGAAGTACCACACGTCGGAAGTCTTGTTCTCCTTGGCTTCTATTTGGAGATTTGGCTCCGACTTGTCTTCATTCAGCAACATGAGGTCTGAATTTTCAACTAATGTGGACATGAGAAGGGTTGTCTCCTCCTTATCCACGTAGGAGAAATTCACTTCTTTGTCCTTTGACTTTGCCTTGTACTCTAATGCATAGTGCCCCACCTTATTGCAGTTGTAGCACCGGATGTGACTCTTGTCACGATTGCCTCTGCCCGCACCGTCCGAGCCATCTCTGCCATGCCGGCCTCTGCCACGGCCACGTTCACCTTTCTTGTGATTGCTACCTTCGCCGCGGGCTGGAGCTTTGCCCTTCTTGTCCGATGATGCTTCTCTGCCGCCGTTCTTCTTACATGCCTCCCTCTGGGCTTGGGTGAAAAGGAGTTTTCCTGACTGATCACCGCCTAGCGCATGTTTATGTGCGCGCTCCTCCCAAGTCTTCAAACGCCTGACTGCTTCTTCGAAGGACATGGTATCAATATCGCAGAACTGCTCGAAACCCGCAATAATCGGAAAGAATTTGTATGGTATGTTGTTGAGAAGTTTCTTCACCATCGTCGCATCAACGGCCAGTCATGCATCTGAAGCACCTGCTTTGTGATGCTTGGACTTCTTCCTCGCCGAGGCTGAATTCATGGCAGCTACAGAGGCGGCATGTCAAGCAGTGTGATTGAGGAGCCTATTGGGAGAATTAACAAAGTAAGAATTAAGACCAGATTGAGAATTGATCGGAGCGATAATTTCTTCTCAAGCTTTGAAGTAATGTCAGGATTAAGGGGGAGTATGTTGGGATTAATCCTGATAAGGATGATCCAATTAATTTGATTAAGGAGATTAGAATGCATGATGTTAGGATTAAAGAGGAGTATGTTGGGATTAATCCTGATAAGGATGATCCAATTAATTTGGTTTAGAAGATTAGATTTAGTTTTTTTCTTCTATCTTATCTTAGGTTTATCTTCTTGGATTAGGATTAGTTCTTATCTTCTAAGTTGAACTCTTGTATTATAAATAATCTTTGTTGTTCAATAAAAAATATAGTTCTCGGTTGTGAGTTCTTCAAATTCCTTTCTCTACTATTTTTTTTCTCCTACCTCTGTTCTTTCTCTGCTAAGTTGCCACCTCCGCCGCTCCCATCATCTCCTGGGCACAACAGTGGTATGAGAGCGCGGGTTTCTAAAACTCAAAGCGTTAACGTGCAAGGAGGCGGCGATGACGCACAGGGACGCAACGTGGAAGCTGGACAGCGCGACGACGCAAGGAGGCAGCATCGAGCATAGGGAGGTAGTGGCGACGCATCGGGGAAGAGGATGTCACGGCAACAAGGGAGAGAAAGAAAGTAGCAACGCAGCGACGCGCAAAGCTCGGTGATCCTCTTGCGGCAGCGGTGAGGGCAGTGGCAGAGAAAATCCGTATCCAACGCCGAGGCAGAGGAGGCTTCCAGTATCTACGACAAGAGCAGAGCACCCTCAAGATCGAATGTAGTTACCATGTCGAAGGACTGACACGGTGCTGAGGGTCGAAGGTAGTGCCTATGTTGAAGGGTTGACACAGTGCTACATTTAGAACGACGTTGCTACGCGGGACACTGGTCAGAAGGGCCTATCTGTTGGTGGTCGAGTTCATCGACTGCGTGTCGACGATCGATCAGTGGATGACGAGAACTATGTCAGGTGCATAGCGCGACACTAATCAAGTGAGCCTACCTTTGGGTAGTCGAGTTCATTGGTTGTGTATCGATGACCGATCAGTGGACGGAAAGAACTACGTGGGGTGCATAGTTAGCGCTCACATCAGGAGGACAACAAAACTGTGGGTCGTGGTACATGAACATCAAGGCCAATTTGATCTAACTTCGGAAGGAGGAGCACAACAGAACTCCAAGGCAAGGGGATTGAAGGTGTGTGACCTCAGCAAGAGGACGCCGAAAGAAATACTCGAAGGACCGAAGTATTTTTCCCCTCCAGCCAAAGACCAGATTCAGAATTGATCGGAGTGATAATTTCTTCTCAAGCTTTGAAGTGATGTCAGGATTAAGGGGGAGTATGTTGGGATTAATCTTGATTAGGATGATTGATGCATGCATTTTACAACATATTTTAAGGTTTGCATTAGGCATATTTTGAATCATTTTCACATTGCATGCATCTATTTTCTACTTTATTTGATTCTATTCTTCCAAGTCTGAAATCTACTCTTGTTTGGTGTATTTTGTAGGAAATCACATGGAAGGTGGAAGAAGGATCGAAATCAACAGAATATTACAAATGGACGTGCTCTCGAGGAAGAAATCAATACCCTGGAGCCATCACGGGCCGTGACCACCTGTTACAGGCCGTGATGCGTCAGCAGCAGCGAAAGTCATCTTGAGATTTGGTGTCGAACAGATTCCAACTCCTGTTACGGGTCATGACAGTTTGTCACGGGCCGTTATGCTATAAATCACGATCGCAATGTGCATATCACGACACTTGCCGAGAGCCTGCAACCAGAAATCAGATCTATCACTGGCCGTTACATCAGGTTACGGGTCGTGATAGGTCATATCACGAATCGTCACTTCGTATCACGGCGGCGACATAAGCAGCAGTTTACAAGTCCAAAATCATTACGGACCATGATGCTTCGTTACGGGCCGTAAGTTAGAATAATCCAAGAGGCCAAACTGCCTAAAGCCCGAGTTATGGGCCGTGACATCCTATCACGGGCCGTGACAAGAGGAGGAACATTGGAAGTACCTTCAATTATGGGTCGTGACATTTTGTCACGGGTCGTGATGAGGTTACGCAAATTTGTTTGTTCAGATATTGATATGATTCGACGGCCGAGATTTGATTGAAGACTTTGAAGATTAGATTCTATCATATTTCTAAGGATTTGCACAAGTTCTATTGGACTTTCATCATCACCGTTGTTCGAGAAGCAAATTTGATATAAGGGTTCATATGTAATACTGATTTGACCCTAAGAAGCCCTAGGTATAAAAGGATTTCATCTGCAACCAAGGGGATCATCTTGGATAATCTTGGAGGCACACATCTCATATCATTGTCAGATTCAATCCAGAGATCGAAGGGGGGAGGCTAGGAGCCGTCAACCTGCACTTTGAAGCCAGAGAACGAAGATTACTGCCGAAGGGCTACTGGACAAGGAAGAGTTGATCATCCGTGAAGGAGACGATTTGGAGTTGTTCACTTTCCATAGAAAAGTATTTAATGTTCCATTTATTGTTGGGATGAACATTTTATCATAGTTTTCTATAATTTATCTTAGGACGAATTTGTTTTATTACATTTTGGATGATTATATGTTTTTCCAGACTTGTTATCGAGATTAATATTTGCTTTTCAGATCATGTTTGCATGAGTCTAATTTCTGTATTGATCATTAACTGTGCAGTGTGATCAATTTGTTTTGCAATGCATGGCATATTATTTTGATCCGTTAAGGACTGAATAAAGTGTGGTCTATTAGGTTAACCCATTAAGGTAACGGGTGAGTTAATAGTTTAGGAATAATTCGTATTACATTCTGTGATCTAAATCTGAGAGGTAAAATCGTTAAGGAATGCTTGTTAGATGATGATTATTTGAATAGTTGATTGATCTGTTAAGGAGAATCATACTTAGGTATATTCCTAATCCGTCTGAAAGAAGGTATTAAAAATCAGCATGTGTAATTGTTTCTGTGAGAACTATCGGTGCTTATATGTTTCATGCTTCATCTAGGCCCTAGTCATCAATCATTATCATTGTTAATATCCTTTTTACTTGAGTTTTACTTTTATGTTTTTGAAACTAAATCAAACCAAAAATCCAATATTGTCTCCTATTAACCTCTAGGATTAGATAGTTACATAGTTTCTCGTGGGTTCGACACTCTACTCTATCATTATATTACTTGTTCGACTAGTGCACTTGCTAGCATTTGATTTGCATGTGTTCGTATTTTTCGCATCAATGATCCAATTAATTTGGTTTAGGATATTAGAATGCATGATGTCAAGATTAAGGAGGAGTATGTTGGGATTAATCCTGATAAGGATGATCCAATTAGTTTGGTTTAGGATATTAGGTTTAGTTTTATCTTCTATCTCATCTTAGGTTTATTTTCTTGGATTAGGATTAGTTCTTATGTTCTAAGTTGAACTCTTGTATTATAAATAGTTTTTGCTGATCAATAAAAAATATAGTTCTCGGTTGTGAGTTCTTCAAATTCCTTTCTCCTCTATTTTTTTCTCCTACCTTTGTTCTTTCTCTGCTAAGTCGCCACCTCCGCCGCCCCCATCATCTACTGGGCACAACAGTGATGCCCTAAATCTAATGGTCATGATTAATCCTTGATGAACAAGTCTCCAATTTCAGCCTCTAGCCGTAGCACCGCCATTTCATGTGACAACACAACCCGCGGTAAATGGCAACTCGATATGTGTTGATCATCATTTGAATTTAAATTTGAGCTTGAGTCAAACAACACAAAAAATAATCCATTTTGGAGATATTGACACGGTAATTGAATGCAGATAACTGAACATGGATTGTTTCAACGAGGCACACAACCTTTGTTAACTTCATGAAATGTGTCTTCCATCAGCTTGATGCAACACGACCTATTTTGAATTTGAACACTATTTGTTTTGGGGTTTGCATTCAGAATGCAACACCTAGTTTGATTTTTTATTTGTCCATCTACTGAAATTCAAAATAAATTGGCCTAAAAATTTAACGTAGGAGATAACTTGGGTAGTTTCCAACTCAAAATGAAAAATAAACAAAACTATATGAGATAATGCATGAATTTATACAAAATTATGAGAACGTGATCTAAATGAGATGTGTGCAACATGTATACTTTTGTCACATCAAGCCGTGTTGAAGACCTTTCCTAAAAAAACTTTCCTTTTCATTGTTATTTGGGATGAACTTCTTTGTAATTCTGATGTTAATTTCTGGTCTTATGAACTAGTTTTATATTAGAAAAAACTTGATGGAACTTTATGTTTAGGTTTAATCTTTCTTTGTAAATCATCCCTTCATGTTTAGGATTAATTTTTCTGCATGATGATTATCTAAGTTTACTAGTCAATTTTATATTTCTAAGTGCATGGAAAGTTGATTTTTGGATTGAAGTAAAGCAATCGTTGTGATAATCTAGATTACTCATTTGAGATTCATAGGTTATGTTACTTGTTATTTTGACTTGTTTAACTAATCATATTTTATGAATTGCATCATAACACATTTTAGATTTAGATTGATATAAGGTGGATTCATTTGAATTTTTCAATTAATCTACAAATAAATTAGATGATTGCAGTGTTAGTGATCATAATTTAAGCAATTTTAGTCCATTAGATTGATTTATGCCTAAAATTTAATTCAATCTAACATAGTGGTGAAATAAAATACACTAATTCCCCAAATTAACTAATCTTATCCTTTTATGGCTCATTCTCATCTCCTATTTTTATGTTATTCTTTTCAATATAAACTTTCTTTGTCAAATTTGAAATTAGATAGGTTAAATTACAACATCATTGTCGGTTTGACATCCTTAATCGTATATTTTATTACTTGAACAACTAGTGCGCTTGGTAGTGTGTTTAGAGCATCAGATCTACCCAAATCGTTGTCATTTGAATTTTCAATTGCATTGCAAAGTTATCCTCTCTGTTTTCGATCTTAATTGAAACTCTTCTAAAACTCCAAAAGTCACATATATGTTTGTCTTAACTTGTGGAAGTATATAGTTATTAATTGATTCTCATAGAAGCCATATTCTACTCATCATTATTACTTTATACAAGTAGTGCACTTACTAGCATTATTACTACTGATTTTCACATCGTTGATCTAGATGTTTTTGTTAATTAAGTAATTACATTATCGGTTATTTTCATTTTCTCCTCTTGAGCTATCATGAAATCTAGATCTAATCCTAAATTATAAAATCGGGCTGAAATAGGTCTGAACTTTTTCAATCGGACAATTTCATCTAAGAGTCTTATATTAAATTTATTAAATTATTTTGATTTATTAAATTAACATATGTAGGTTCATTGTGTTTGATTGAATTTATTTGTTTTTCCCTTGGAGTCAGTCCATCAAAATGTCACTTGTACCTCATATGCAATCTCACATAGAGTATCATTTGCACTCTAAACAATCATCAAATGATCCTTGTTGAATCCATTTTGATGATAACAAACTATAACGAAAATGTGTTAACAACTAATAATTCTTTAAGTTGTGAAAGGACAAGTGAAGCATTAGAGTTTTGTAGAATTCAAAATCAACTCAAGTTATCAAAAATCACAAGAGTTTCAAAGTCGTTCAAACCAATCCAAATTCAAGTTATCAAAACCCACAATGTTCCAAGGTAAATCAGACCCCCAAAAAGTTGGTCCAACCTATCCTAGGTATGTTCGGCTGACTCTCCTTGGATGAAGGTTCGGATGGTGAAATGACACTGAGAGCAAGTCATATGATAAATCACTCGATAAGTCAGTCAATCAATGATAGATCAACAACTCCAACAACTATATTTGACAATCAGGTTGGCCAACCGACTCTCATGAAGTTAGTTGATGAAGTGTTGAAAAAATTATTTTCGAGTAAAAAATCTATGGAAGAATTGCAACTACTATATTGAAGATAGATGGATATAAAATACTCATCAAAGGCTCTTGTTTATCCATGCTATCAATTTGCAAACACTCTTGAGAACTTAGAGCATATTTGAGCTTTCATTTTTAAATCTAATACTCCATCTTTTGCTTTTAAGTGATTAGTAGTTTGTAAAAGAGAAGTTGAGAGACAAATCCTCTTTATAATAGTTGAGTTAGTACTTTTTGATAACAAAGGTTTTCAAATTGTGATTCTAACTCGTAGAATCATAGGAGTTTAAGTCTCTAGAGTATAAAACCAAGTGAACTCGATGCAAAATCAGATTAGGTAGTAGACTCAGGTAGACTTGGATCAAACTCGATAGAATCGGATAGACTCGATCGATTTCACATGTAGTCTCGGCAATTTTATTACTTAGGTATGTAACCTTTGTATGAAGACATAATTGGTAAGAAGTCATGGAATTATATATATGGTGTTAAAATATGAAGTATACACCATTTATACCTTTAAAATATTGGATACAAAAATTTATAACTAAAAGTCCTTAGGATATAATATAATTTTTTTTTATATCATAGGGTTGTCGCAGCTAGTGAGATAAGACTTTGTTGTTCTTTGTTGTTGTATAAGGTTGTACATAGAAACTATGAGTTTACATCTCGAGTTTACGACTCGAGATTGCCAGATGTAAAATGAGTCTAATAAACTCTCAAGTTTGAAAATCTTGTTGGTAACATACATACCTTTGCCTCTTGAGCACAGAAAATACTTGAAGTTGTAAGGAAATCCTTCTCCCTATTCAGAAAGAAGGGCTTTAGTGGAACTTTGAAGCTCTCAACGTGTGAGAAGTCAGAGCAGAAATGTAGGCTAAGAAATTGAGTCAAACCTTATCAACAAATTCTCTTTCTTAATTTTGCATTGTCTTTCACTTAATTAGCTTTCCGTTTTATCTAGATTGCATATTGAATTTTCAGCTTTCATGGCAAAAAAAGTTATTTCGGCTAGTCGAGTTAAGATTTAATTATACCAGTTAACAACCTCGCTTCTTGGTGCCTTTTGATCTTAGAGTTGATTAGAGCTTAGTTAATAAATTTATTATATTTAATCATCTGAATATCAATGGCATCAATAAATTTCTTTTAGGCAAAGGTTAATCAACAACTCGTCCATTGATTTTAAATGCTTCAAAACTTGTACATTGAAAAACTATAATGCAACCTCATGTTTGTTTTATTGATGTTGAAATATGGAATATTATTGAAAATGGATATGCTATATTATTTAAGTCACGGTATCGATATACTGAAGGTGAAAGCTTCTGATTAAGTTTACTCTACATGAACATTAATTTTCCTTGTATAATGATCTTGATGATATTGAGTTTCATAGAGTTTTTGCTGGTCAAACTTCACATTCAATTTCAAAAAATCTGATCATAACTCATGGTAGTATGAACAAAATTAAAAAATAGAAATTAAATATCTTAAATCATTAATATGACTTTTTTAAGTTGAAAAATAATTCTATTAGTGAAATTATTCTCAAATTTAATAATATTATGAATGTCTTAGTTTTCTTAGGTGAGCCAAGAACTAATTTCAAAAAGATAAGAAATTTTTGAAGTCTCTCTCCTCGAAATACAAAGAGCATAGTTGTTATAGAGAAGGATCTCAATAAGTTTAAATCAAACATACGAAATAGGCATTGAAGAAGATCAAGAGAAATTAAGTACAAGTAAGAGATAAAAATCTTGTCTTAAAAGCTATCGAGATAAATGAAAATTATAACACTAGGCCAAACATGATTTTGTTTAAAATCAATAATAAATAAATAATGATAATTATTAGTTTTATTTAGGTTCAAAATTGAATACTAGAGTTTGAGTTGGTTTAGAACTAGAGAAGCCCTAGAACCCTTATAAATATACCCTTAAGGTGGAGAAAAACCCTCATAGTTATTATTCTTTCTTTCAAAGTCTTAGCCGTCACGTAGAACCCTCTCCCTCCTCTCTCTTTTCTTCTTTCCTTAGGATGCAGAGGTAAGAAATTCCTCTCTCTCTCTCTCTCTCTCTCTCTCTCTCTCTATATATATATATATATATATATATATATATATATATA
>LTAE01000515.1:51902-80809 GCA_001647135.1 Pontederia paniculata
CATGTCACTACCTATTGATTTATATCAGTATCAAGTTTATTGTTATCATGTTTATCGTTATGATTCTATATCTACTTATGCCTTACACACTGGGCGTAATTGCTCATGGAATACTGCTTTTCATGTATGATCCTACAGGTAACTAGTTCTACAGTGGATGATGGTGCTGGTGACTACAGATTTGCTCGTGATGATGTTGATGCTATGCACATGACAGGGTCTTAATGTCATCCTTAGAGTCATTAGATTTATGACACTAACTATATTGTTCAGACTTCCGCATTTACTTTATTGGATATTATTTTAATTGATTAAAGTCTTCCGTATTTATGAAATTTTTATTGATTGGTCAACATAGTCAAATTATTAGTCAAAGGACCGCATCGTCGTAGCGTCTCCAAGTTCATATTTTGCCACGTGGCTGGGTGTGGGTTTGGGGGCGTTAATGGCACGCTGATGTGATCTGCATTGCGCCAGCAAAAATACAGAAACTGGTAACATACATATATCATGTATCTGATGTTATGAACAAACAATCCAATTAAACGATATATTCCATAGATCCACGTATTCAAATTTCAAACCCCATGTCAAATAATAAAGTTCATAGATTTAGCAGAAAGAGTACATGAATGCATAGCAAGCTCAATGCAGGAGATCATAGATTGTTTTTCAAGCCATTAATGTTCCTCTTTCTCAGGTGATGAGGAGGAGTTGGGACATAATTAAGTAAAATAAACTTAATCCTCAAATTAACAATTGCATAAGTGCCTTTTACTTTCCTGTTTTGTCCAACACAAAATAAAGAAATTGCCCGTAGCAAAACCAGAAGACTTAATAGTGAGATTACGATGTGAAATAAATTTGCTTATATATGATTAAATATCATATCAGCACCACGCCTGACCGGTTGAATAAAGTTTAATCAACATATCTGTATCCACATAAGTTGTAAAATGCTCTATAAATAATTTTTTTACTCCAAACTGTCTTTTCTGTCGTCCACACTGGTAATTTATTGCCGCGAAATAATTTTAATGGTCTCTCTTTTACAAGTTTTGCAGCCCCTCATGATAAACTTAAGCAATTGTACACGTTATGATGATAACCAAATACCTAACAATCTCCAAAAATGATCTGACTTCTTATAAGTGAGTATAAAACATATTGTTCTGTCCAACTACCACATAATGCACATAAATCTCAAATGTGTGCATACCTCATTATCGGGACGTTGATTGAGATTACATATGGCATATTACCTTATGATATGTTATAGATATCAAAGTTCTGATATCATGATATAAAATCTTCCTCAATGTTTATTCATATGCATGCCAATAATATGACAGTTGAGAGATCCACTGAGTTAGGTGATTGACTGAGTCAGTGTATATGGTCTCAACAGATCATGAGTTATACGTGTGTGAGAGTGTCGAGGACGTGGTTTGGTTTTTGAGCATTTTACCATTTTCTGTTAGGGAACGCCTTGAGATTAGGAAGCAGCGACGAGGATGATGAAGATGTTTGCTGGTTTGACTGGGATGGGTGACGAAGCTAGAAGCAATAGGGAGGGGAGAGGAGGGGGAAGGGTAGGATTGTGATGCTCTGAAAACCTCCACCATGTGTATGAATCAATATTCGAAATGCGCTCGAAGTGATTTCCGAGAAGATACAAGACAATAAAACTTGAATGCAACATTGACGCATAGTTAACACAGAAATAAAAATGGAAGACAATGATGTTAAAAAAAATCCTTTCAATGACATATATCAGGACATGATAAAAATCAACAAAAGAATTACAAAATTAGGACATAAATATCAACCAGCAAAAGACGAACTTTGTCCATAAAGGTCATTACACAACTTGAGTCAATCAGAGTCTTTTGGCAACATAAGTAAATGACAACATGACTAAACATAAAGCAAAACTTTAAGACAAGACCAACTTCACATGTGAGTTGTTGATCATGAGCATTTTCATTATCATAAGTATCATTGTTCCTTCTCATCTATAGAATCTACAAGTAGAGGACATCTATTTTGTTAGAATATGTGAAGATCAAAGAATAAATGAATTATCCCATCCTTATATGTCATGACTTATATGCCATTCATATGATGATAAAACATGAAGTATACAACATGGTCTTTGATCCAGGCATATGTTTGACATATAATCATTTCTTTTTTTTACATTAGTTTTTTAGTGTATCATGCTCATGTCTTAACTTTAAACTAATCCTTCATCTTGCTTTCATTCTTATCATTAGTTATGCATTATCATCGATTAGCTTTTCATAACTTTAATTGACATTATCAATGTAATGCCTTTTATACATGAACATCTTACTTGGTATTGAATTTAATGAAATTAGCCTTGTGGCTTAACTATATCGTTCATGTCTTTCTTCATTTTTAACCTATGATCATGTGACAAATCTTATAATTCTACAACATCTTTCATGGATCATTATAATTCTTTTTTAACATAGGAGTCCTAGGTTTCGTATGATATCAAGAATCGTGTAAAATTTGTGAATGAAACATGACATTCATCATAAAGATATAATCACATTCGTTACATGGGATTAAAGCATTTCATGAAACACCTATTATACATGATGTAAATTATTGATCCTAGGAACCTAGGCACGCAAATATGAGTTCTTTCCTATGTTCTTCATTTTCCCTCACAAGCTCCTTAGTTCAATGTTTGATCTAAACAAAAGACACAAATGGGATAAAAGGTACTTTTGGTCCTTGCTAGGAGGTCCCTTCTTGTTCTTTCTTGTTTGTTCCTTTTTCGTCCTTCACAATCTTCCACAACAACCTCTTCTTGATCCTGTACCAAAATCCCTCTTTTCTTGTCTTTGGTTGGACGTGATCAATAAATAGCAAGGAGAAAGAATGCTATTGGAAGGGTTTTATAACAAGTTGATAATGGATTTGTAGGCCTAATAGGTTGTCTTGTTGGTCAAAATATTTGTTTTTTAATTTACTTAAGTCTCAGTACATATTTAAAAGATCTAGGAATTATTTTTGCATCACGTCCTCAAGTTCTGATGTTGCTTCTTTTTCATGGTGATACTTCCGGGTCACTTTCACCATAGGTACAAATTTGTTGCTCAAAGTACTCAAATATCCCCATCAAATACTCATCGTAGGTTATATCCTCCTTGATATTTGATTTTTTGGTATCCAACACATGTGATATGAGCCATCATAGTTGTACCTTCTTAATATTGACACATGAAACACATTGTGTATCCCTGCAAATGATGTTGAAAACGTCAATCTATAAGATATCGAAAGATCCTATATATTTTGGACTTAACTTTCCTTTTCTAGTAAAGTACATAACCTCTTTAGTGGTTGAAGTCTTTAATAGAACATAATTGTTAATGTTAAAAATTTGTTTATTTTTTTTTCTTGATAGGCATAACTCTTTTGTCGATCTTAAGTAGCTCTCATACTTTCTTTAACAATGTAGCTTTTTCGGCATACTTCTCTACTAATTCGGTCCAATTAATTTTTCTTTCACCTACTTTACTCCAACATGTAGGTGACCTACATGATCTTCCATATAAGGTTTCAAAAGATGTCATTCCAATACTTGAATAAAAGCTATTCTTGTAGGTGAACTCGATCAATGCCAAGTTGTCATCCCAACTTCTCTTCTAGTTAAATGCACAAGCCCTTAGCATATATTCTAAAGTTTGTATAGTTCTTTCACTTTGTCCATCCCTTTGGGGATAATGATATAATTGAGTCTTGTTTCAAAGGTTTTTTGAAATTCATTCTAAAGTCTATCGATGAACTTTGGGTCCTTATTAGATACAATAAAAATTGAAATGCCATGTAGTTGAATGATTTCTTTAACATACGAATTCAGGAGGCTTTGGATGGGTTGCTTATCTCTTATCAACAATAAGTGTGCTGACTTTGTTAGTCGATCAATGATTACCCATATGATATCATGTGTGTCTTATGTTCTTAGGAGACCCATGATGAAATCCATAATCGCATGCTCACACTTCCACTCTAGCAACTCCAGGTTGAAGTAGTTCGGGTGGTATTTGGTATTCAACTTTGACTTGTTGACACACTATGTATTTTGGCACATACATACCAATTTTTCTTTTCATGTTCTTCCACCAAAATATTCTTTGAAGGTCTTTGTACATCTTTGTTGCCCTGGTTTGAATATCGTATTCAGATTTGTCACATTCATCCAAAATCTCATGTCAAAGCTCTTTATCATTTAGAATCCATAATCAGTTTTGAAACTTAATAACACAATATTTTTCATAGTTAAAGTCAATTTACACTTTGTTGTGTTGGTTCAAAGGTTACACCCCACGTATTTTGATGATAGCAAAATTATGTGACTAAAGTTATTTAATCAAGTATTAAGATGTGCAGCTTATAGGTTGAAAAATAAATGAAAAATGGCATTCAGAGACAAAACGGTCGACCGATATGAAAACAACAACCCTTTCGAAAGGTCGATACAACGGCCGACCAGTTCGCCAAAGCGGTCGACCGCTCTGGACCACAGAGCCGAAGTTTGCCTCTAAACGAGAAACAATCAACTGCTTCAGGACAATAGTCGATCGATCTGTTGCCAACGGCTGGTTTTTCGTTAGAGCGGTCGATCGCTCCAGATGACAGTGTTGCAGTTTGCTTTTGGACGAGAAACGGTTAACCGCTCTAGGACAGTGGTCGATCGGTCTGCTCCCAATGGCTAGTTTTTTTCAAAGTGTTCGACTGCTACAAAGGAGCGGTCGACCGATGGCGAGCAGAACAGTCTAACAATTATATTTTTGATGTCCAATTAAAGGGGAAAAGGTGGATAACGGCCGCATTGAAGACAAGAGGTTATATAAGAGCATTTAAGAGATTGCAACAAAAAAAAGTTGAAGGATTCATCTTGCATACTTCCAAGAACATCCAAAGAGCACTTAGAGCCTAATCTTGTAAATTTCTCTTCTCCATCTCTCTTGTTCTTAAGTGAGTTCATATTTGTAAGAGAGATTAGGTGATAAGTTTTCCTTGTAATCTTGAGAGAATGCTCTTTGTGAAAAGAGGTGTAGTCTTACCTCTTGAGCGGAGAAAAAGATTAGTGGTGTAAAAATGTGTTTCTCTCTATTCGGAAAGAATAGTTGATAGTAGAACTCCGAGGGTCTCAAGGCGTGAGAAATCGGAGCGGGAACATAGGCCAAGGAGTTAGGCTGAACCTCGTCAACAAATCTTCTTCTCGTGTTTGCATTTCTTTTCTCTCACTTTTTTTTATCAATTTTCTTAGTGATAATCTACTTTGTTTTAATTGTTGCGAAAAATATTTTACACCAATTCAGCCCCCTTTTTGGTGCTAAGTGATCCTACATGTTGCACAATGACATTATGTAATCAGACTCCACATATATTTTTTCTGTTAAGATAATCTTATTGATCAAATCCAATTGTATATATTTCAGATTAATCCATCAACACCAAATTTGGCCAATAGGATTTGGTCTTCATTGAACAATGTTTTTAAGAGGTTTCACTTATGTACCCTTAGACAAGGCATTGAACTTTTCATTTTCTACTTAGTGCATGGGCAACTGAGTTCGCTTTTTCCGGATGATATGTGACAACAAATTTATAATTCTTCAAAAATTTCAACATCTACTTTGCCTTATGTTCAAATTTCTTTGTGGAAAAATGTACTTCAAACTTTTGTTGTCGGTGAAAACTTGAACACTTCACCATAAAGATGATGATGCCATATCTTTAACACAACCCATCACAGCCAATTCTAGGGGCATGGATAGGAAGTTCTTCTCGTGCTTCTTTAATTGTCTTGAGACATATGTTTCTATGTTGCATTAACACATGTCTTAATCATATGCTATGTATGCCACTATATTTAATATATCCAACACTTCCTGATGGAATTGTCAATATTGATGTCATAGTGAGTCTTAACTTCTATTCTTGAAAATTTTCTTCACATCTTTGAGTTTCTATAAATTTCTCGCTCTTTCTTGTTATCCTTCTCATTAGAGCAGAAAAAAATTGAAAAGTCTTCTATAAATCTTCAGTAGTAACCCACCAATCCTAAGAAATTTCTCACTTATGTAATTGTCCTTGGTATTTTCATATACAATTGCTTCAACTTTTGCGGGTTCGGCTGAAATTTCTTAGATCCAATGTACCCAAGGAACATAATTTGATCAAACTAAGGTGTTGTCGATGCTCTTCAAGATTTGATGAGTGGATTAATGTCATCCCACATACATGATTACAAGTTTGTCCTAGTATGATCAAAATTTTGTGTCCATCAAATCCATTAATGCTACAAAAGCATTCATTAGTCCATAAGGCATGTCTAAGAATTCGTAAAGGACATACATTGATCGAAACACCATTTTTGGTATGTCATCTTCGGCATCTCGATGGTAGCCACTTCGTAAGTCGATCTTAGACAACACTGATGCTTATGCTAAGTGGTCAAACAAGTCGTCAAGCAATAAGTACTTGTTTTTTTGTCACTTTGTTAGGTATCATTTAGTCAATGCACAATTTTAATGACCCATCTTTCTTCTTGACATATAACATGAGCGCACCGGGCGGTGACACAGTTGGTCGGATAAATCTTTGATCCAACAACTCTTACAATTAGGTCTTCAATTCGTTCATTTCTATTGGCACCATTTGATATGGATGCTTCATGATTGGTTTTGTTCTTTTGCCACTCTTAGGAATTGGATAAGTACACACCATTTATGGTGGAGAACTTTACTTTCCGAAAAGTGTACACACCTTCTTTGGTCGTGACTTTACTTCCTCATACTTTAGGTGTGTCTAAGCTTATCTCAATCTATCTTTTACTAACATACATCAATTAGAAGTACGAATATATCATGATTCATCTTTTAACCCTAATTACGAGTGAAAACATATATCATTTTTAAGTTCTTGTAATACATAACATCAATTACCTCATAGTTTACATAAGAACATAACCCACTTCGTTGTTTTATATGTGACTAAATAAGAACGTGGCGTAATTCATTTGATCATAAACATGCTAAGCATTTAATCATATAACTTTATCATCATTAACTATTAAAAATAATAACAAAATATACCTAGAATAGCTCTTGCTATGGTAAGGTCGTAGCGCCAGTACTACCCATAGTTGCATAAAAAATCTCCACCTTAAGAGAAGCTCTTGCGATTGGGTTATAGCGTACACTACGACCCATAGTCTTGGCATCTTTCCCTAGAGAGCTTGCTATGGTTCATAGTGGTTTACGGGTGCGTGATCAATATCCGGCTGTCCACTATGGTTTACTCATAGCAGCTACCAGACAAATATAATTTCAGGTTTCTACAACATCTTTCTTGTTCATTCTAATTTATTTCTAAAAGGTTCTACAGAACTTTTTGTTCCTTGCTTGTTACTTCATCTTCCTTCCCAATCTCCCACAAGCCTCCTCTACCAAAATCCAAAAGCTTCCTCTTGATCCTGTACCAAAATCCCTCCTCCTCCTTGGTTTGCTACTGCATAAGTGAGAAATGCTCTCAATTAGTCCTCTTCAAGTTGTTGGGTGTGATCAACAAAGAACAAGGAGAGAGAAGGCTATCGGAAAGGGTTTTATAGCAAGATAGTGAATTTTTATGTCCAATAGCTAGGGTGTCTTCTTGGTGGGAATATCGGGCCCACTTATTTTATTTTATGGGTATTTGAAGGATCGTAGGAAGAGAAGGGCAAGGGTTGTGCATAGGCCTTAGGATCTGGAGATTAGGTTTCATGTCTCTCGTTCTAGGAGCTTGAGGGGAGTCCCAGTAGTTTTGAATACTACAATAATTAAACTCATGTTGTATAAAAAAATGAATGTGTGGCACATTAGTATGCAAAAATACGTATAATTTTAGTTACAGCCATATGATGATTATGTAGCAATATAAACTGTGCCAATGTTTTTTTGATAAAAGTACGCGTAACTTATCTTCGTAAATGAAAGTCTATTTAAACAACAGTTAATTAGTTGGAATGACAAGTTCTAGTTTGAATCTCAAAAGCATCATGTTGAGAGATTTTCGGAGTATGAAAGATCTCAATCGAAAGAAAACAGCCTGCCTTTCTTTAAAAAAAAAAATCAAAATCTGTATTTCACTTTTCCAATGCTCGTGTTCTTATCATGATCTAAGTTAAAACTTTAGCACAGCTTTTTAATCTGTTCTTCGACTAAAGGTCTCAAATTAGTTCATTTCTTTCTTTTCTAATCTGCCTTTTGATTCCAGAAAATGGTATTGAGACTGAGTTGGCATGATTACAAAGACAATGTCAAAGCCTTGAAGACTGCCGTCTCGACAAGAGGTAATTTGTGCTACTCATGTTCCAATACCTCACTCTAATTTTGAGTGATCCAAGTTCATTTGATTGCATGCTTTTGTAAAACAAAAAATTACAGGAGTTGAATCGATTTCACTGGATCGGAATGAAGGGAACATGACAGCGGTCACAACGGATCCTGCAGCGCTTGTGCGCCAGTTGAGAAAAAGATGGTACGTTGCTGTGCTCTCTGTTGGGCCAGCAGAAGAGAAAGCAAACGAAGAGAAGGCATGAGGAGTCAAAAAGAGGACTGTACGAAGAGATGCATTTAGGAGTTCATCATTTGCTGCAGAAGAAAAGTAAGCTACAACTTGAACTTAGGAAATAAATTGTAATCTTATATATTTTTTTGTATTTAGTTTATCGATCTTCAGGACCAATGGCACTTGGCTAATATAATGTTCTCACGTAAGTAAAAAAAAAATTCGATCAAATTAATGACTTTACTAATTAAACTCGGAACCACTAGAACTTCGTCTGTATACAATTGTGCCAACTAATACTTATAATTTGATTAATGCACCAAGTTGCACTAATAAAAAGTACAAGAACTTTTGATTACGTGTATTTTCATGTTACTAAAAGTACTTATAATTCTATATAAGTGTGTAATATATACTCTTTCACCTCGTTTATGAAGTAGGAACAAGGAGTCGGTTGCGTAACAAATAATCATATAATTATTGAAAAATTATCAATTGTTATTTCAAAATTTATATGAATGCTATTTTTTTTTTTGCAACAGTCCTTGTGACACGTCAAACTCGCAGCTAGGTGCTACAAGAGTATTACTGTCAAATGCAGATCTAAAATTTATGTTACATATATAAAATATACTAATCACAAAATACATCGTCCTCTGCGAGAGTTTACATAATTAATCATATAAACAAAACATGAATTAAATGGTTCGTGTTTCCGATAAGGACTCAAAGCGCTAATCAGGAAATTATTCATAACTACCGACATAGTACATCGGAAACTCAAATCATCTCCTGTACAATTTAGAGCACTGTCAAATTCCGGTGAGTTTTTCGTGCGGGTCCGGTGATGCTCAGCTATAGGGGTAGTGACGCACTGAAATAATTAAATCAAATATGCAAACATTCAAATAAAAAAAACCTCTCCTAATTAGCTCAACTTCTCATCGGGAAAAGGTGGATTAAAATCGAATCCTGGCTACCTCTATGGAGTGAGAGCAACTCAAATTGAAATGTGACAAAATTTATATCCCTTTTGAATCTTCTGTCTCAGCTGCATTTTGTATCAGATAAGCACACAAGAAGATTGGAGCAGATTTGGGGGAAGAACCATTTCGATCCGATTAAAACCAGATATTTACATTGTGATTCTACCCTCTTATTTATACTAGTCAATAACATTATACAGCTTCCAACAGTTTCTTCTTTTTTTTCGGTTCAAAAGGAGGCTGGCCTAATGCAAAAAATAAAAATTAAACTACATCTAGAGACTCAAACCCTTGACTTCTACAAAATATAACAAGGTGATAACCACTCTACAAAGACAATTTCTAGTCTTAAGATTTATGGCGTGTTAGAACATTTCTACCGTGATTGATACATTGCTATAGTAAAAACCGGTATTAACCGTCAGGACACTAAAACCCAGGAACAAAGTCCACAACCAACACTCCAACCTCAAGTTATGATTCAATTTGCCAACCAATCAATTTTTGAAGAGATTATAATATAACACTCGATAATTTTAAATAATAATAAAAAAATATAAAAGATTCAACATGGATCGCGTCCAACTTAGATGTGAGCTATGTTGCACTCAGGATATGAGAAGTTGGATGAACAAACGAAAATGGACCATGTCTCGCTCTACATGATAGAATCCTAGCCTAATTAAATTAGAATTTCAAATTTGATTTTGATTTAAACTACATAAAAACCCTTGAAAACATCTATATAAACCCCATGCCATGAACTATTCTTTCTTTATTTACTTCTACAACCACCATAAAGGCTTCTCTCTCTCTCTCTATCTCTCTCTCTTCTCTCTCTCTCTCTCTCTCTCTCTCTCTCTCTCTCGGATTAGAGGTAAGATATGTTCATTTCTCCTTCTTGACGTTGTTTTCTCGTGTTCATATTGGAGGATTGCATCAAGAAGAGAAGACAAACACTAGCCTCAAGCTGAGGAAGAAGTGGAAGACATATCGCGGAGAGGAACGAGAAGAACGAACGAGGATGAAGAAGAAGTTATAATAATCAAGGTATGTGATTAGGAGGATCAACATCCTAAAGTCGGGGCACGAGCCGTGTCCAACCCGACACGGACCGCGCTCGCAGGATACATAAATGATCTTGACACAGGGATGAAGGTCGTGTTCTCAGATCGCATCAGAGAGGAAGAAAATAAATCGTGTCACACCTGGATGCGGGTCATGTTCCTTGGCGACGTTGGAGTAAACAACAGAGGGGATCAATTAATGTGTCGTCCAAGGAAATGAGTACGTTCTCTTCAACACTAACCGTCCCGATGGCGATGGATAGTGCATGCAAATTCTAACCAGAGAAATGAGTTGTGTTACCTCGATGCAGACCACGTGTCTTCAAACATAAATTGGGATCTAGTGAAGAGGCACGGATTGGGACACCATAATCGGTCGTGTCAAGATTGAACAAAATACAGCCTGACGCGGATCATGTTGCCCCAACACGGAGCACGTCTCATGATCTTGATTAAATGCTAAAGCGAACTCGGGTCCGGTTGCCTTGAACTCGACCCGCGCTTCATCATAGCCCTAGAGCAACACAAACCATGTCCGCCCCATACGTTGGCCATGTTTTCGAAATCATAAAAGATATAAAGATTATTTTATTATATGTCATTGTTTGAATAATTGATTGTTGTATGAGGCATTACCTAGAAAGAAGATAGGTCCAAATGATAGTAGGGTTTAAAATGAATATTTTATGTGATCGAATTGATCCATAAAAGGTATGATTTGGTTCCTAGTGAATTATTAACAAGGACCTCAAACGTACGATAATTGAGTTCTTTCGTAAATAATTGTTAATTCCTTTTGGGATTATGGTTTATCATATTTTTGGCCTAGCTAGCTTTAATGGCATTGGAATTAATGACCTTTATGATTGATAAAAATTCACTATTGATTGTGATAATCAAACAACTTAGGACAAAGTATAATGAGATGTGACAAAAAGGTCATAAGAAAAAAATTGAATTAGGCAAGAACATATTGAACAAGCAAGAATGGGCATTGCGATAGAATAATTATTGGTATTGTAAAGAAAGAAATAAAGAAATGAGAAGGTAAAAAGATAATGTAAATGCAAGTGAATCTATTGATTTTTTATTTTAATTTCCTCCATTATGTTTCTATATATGATTTTCTCGATTGTCTATTTTCTTTTTCATTTTGGATTTTATCGCTCATGAGAGAATTGCTTCTCCTATTTTTGATCCTGATGATATTGGTGATGCAGATGTTCATGATGTGGTGGCCTATACATGATAATAATAAATATTTTTATTCATAATATTATTTAAATAATGTTAATTATTAAATATATTATTATTATTTGTGTTGTTATTATTATACACTATATTTTATTGTGTTATATTTTTTTATGAAAGATTTAAAAGGATGAACATGAAAACTAAATGACAAGATTATCACTTAAGTGGTAATCTAGAAAGACACCCCCATGGGTAATCTGAATTGTCACTTCACAAACAATATGTATTGCTAGACAATGCATATTGCTTATAAATTAGAATAAGTAAACATGATAATTTGGTGGACCCATATAATTTAAAGTTTAGATTACTTGTAACACCCCTAAGCACAACATGTCACGTGACACTTGAGAGAGCTACGATAGCATATTATACATTAACTTTATAGTTGACTCTTTAACCAATCAACAAAATGCGAAGGGATAGAAACTCCTAAAACTTCAAAAACTATTTTTGTAAAAATTAAAATGGTATGGAAGTCTTACGTTAAATAATTTTGTCTTAAAAACTAACCAATACACCTCGATAGAAAAAAATACTAGAGTAAGAGACATCATAACTAAGGATCACTAATAATGTGCAATTGCCACCACCATGAGCATATGTTGCCGCATGCACCACCAACCATCATCTCTGCAGATCACTCACCTACAAGATTCAAAACAGGGAAGATAATTCTCCGATGAGCTATAATGTCCAATAATAATGTAACAATAGATAAACTTTAACAAGACAATAAATGCAGAAATAAGCTAATGACAAAAGCTAAAACATCAATTATTCCTATGGTTCATTCTTTCTTTACTTAACTTTCTTTGCATAAGGAGTAAGCTATAACAGATAGTCAAACATCAATCACTCCATACATACCATGCTTTCTTTGCATAAAGAGTAAGCTATGATCAATGATCAAACATGAATTACTCCACATATCAATCTTTCATCATTACATCATCTTTCATTACTTTACTTTTCATCAATCAATGATTATCAATCTATCATCATCATTCTTCATTCATCATCAATCGTAAATCATCTAATGCAACATGAACAATGTAATAATTAACCAAGTGATTATATTTATTATCTTTGACTTATCTCATTAATAATTTTGAGGTGACTTTGAGAGTTGCTTTGTTGTGACTTTGAGTATGGCTCATGAATCTCTAGACGTCTCGCTAATAGGTTAATAAAGATGCACAAATCATGATCGATAAGGATGCTCGAGAAATTCTTTTATTGTAGGGTAGGGAAAAATCTAGACAACATGAATCAGATAACAACTCATCTACTGATCCTATCTCTTAAAATATTTCCACTCATAATCTTTCAATACATGACAATCTCATCATTTATGATTTCACGATTGTACAAATTATGATTTCATTTTCTTCTGCTTCGACGACAGACGTGATCCATGTTCAAGATAGACATAGACTGTGTTCTTGCCGGCAATTAATTTATTAAATGTATTACTGAACACGTCCTCCGTGTTTGGGGTGATGCAAGTTGTGTTCATGAGCAGTGTCGAATAGGGTTTTCCTTCGCACAAACGCAAGTCGTGTCTAAGGAGGACTCGATCTGTATCATGCCGAAGACGCGACATGTTTGTGTTAGGTCGACAGATGTGGACCGTGTCCGAAAAGGACGTGGGTTGTGTTCCGCCGTTCAAGCCGAAGTTCCATTAACTTTTTTATACAAAAATATTATATTAATCAAGGCCGAACTAGTCTAATCATTACTAAGATTATACAAGGATTAAACAACATTCTTATCATCATAACCTATCATTTTATAATATAACCCTAGCATGCATAACATGAAAAAGCCTATCTAAAATGATTCACCTATTTACATACTAATCATGTAGGGTTATTCTTCGGTTTCTAACTTTTTTCTCCTTGATCCTCGTTCCCTCGATCTTTGTGATATCCTCAGTCTTCTTCATGTTCTCCTATGGGTTGAGAACGAACTTAGAGGGGGGAGGGAAGAGAGAGAGATATTTTTACCCAAGCACCTGGTGAAAGAGAGAGAGATGCTACTGTAGGTTGGGGCTTTGAGGGAGAGAAAAAGTAGCGAGGGTCTTTTCTACTATTAGGTTCTATATATAGGATTCTCTCTAAGGTTTCTCAAAGTCTAATCAAACTCAAACTCTCTCTTATTCAACTTAATCTTAAAACTAGAATCAATTAAAATATTATTAATTAACATAATTATAAATTATTATTTGATTTTCGTCTTTAAATATTCGAGGATCACAACACGATATGTGTTCAATTTGAACACGGCTCGTGTAGAGTCTTGTTCATAACACGGCCTGCATTCTATCCAGACATGATCCATATCGAGCTCTTTGCGCATTACAAGTATTACAATATTAGCAATCTATAAAGACAACACCTATAGACAACCGGTAGGACAACACCTAGTGCCAAAAAAATCTAGTACAAACAAAGGAGTGTTGCCAAAAGAGGACATGCAACGAGCAATGACATCTATAGACAATCTTAAGTTCTTTCTCGATAAGAGATGATCGACGGTGAAGATGATCTTGATTCATGATTTAATTATGTGAAACAAAAATCTTGTCAAGATAAGGATCCTTCGAAAATATACATATCATAAGATCTTAGGTACAACCAAAGAAAATGACTATATATATATATATATATATATATATATATATATATATATATTTGCTATTTTTTTTGAAAACGACATATAATTATGCTAAAAGTGATAATTATAAACTTGANATATATATATATATATATATATATATGATAATTCTAACATTTATTATCATTACAATTTATATTTATTTTAAAGAAATTAGAAAAAAAATATTTAAAATAATATTATAGGATCCATAAGATCTTATAAATTCAAGATTGAGATTGTTGATCCTAATAAAGTAAAACCGTAATCAAGTCTAATGGAATCGTGAGAACTATATTGCTATTTTTTCTAAATATTGGATATAGGGTCTATATTAGTTTTTTTATGGGACTAGACCTACTCGTTTTTTCAAAGGCTACTACCCATTTGGCTATTCTGGTCTTTGGATATACGACAAACAAATCTTAACTAGAGTTATTTCTCTCGATTTAAAGTTTTGAACTAAGAAGTACTAAGCCAACTTTGGTTGGGTTATATTAGTTTTTTTTCCGGGAAAAAAAGGTATATTTTGAGAAATTTTAAGATACAATTTCTTTTGGAAAAAAATTATATCCTACTCATTCATCCTCTTAATAATTCTTCTAATATCTACATATTAAAAATATTATATAAAATTAATTAATTTATAATAGATATCATTGTGAACTGTTAAGAAGATGATTAGGACTCAAATTTAGGAGGATGTAACAAAACTCTGGGTGTGAAACTATGAATACAAAATTACAGAAATTATGCGATAACCAAGATCAGAAAAATAGTTGGAGACTGGAGTCCAATTATTTTTAATCATTATTCTTTCCCCTTTGCATCTCTTCTCTTGACAGCGAGAGAGCGAGCGATCGGAATGGCGCCTATAGATGATCTGAAGTTGGTGCTCGAGAAGGCCGACGAGATGATGGAGTTGGGCCGCGTACTCGGCATCGAAGCACAGCTGCGACGCTTTCAAGACGTCACCATGTCCGTAAGAGGCCGAGTTGATGCCCTTACGGCCATCGGCGCGACAGTTCTCGGCTGGTCCAGCGACAAGGACTTGCTCTCCATCTTTCCCATCGTTGGAATGCCGGGGATGGACAAGACGACCGTGGCCAAGATGGTCTATGCTGACAACCGGGTGAAGGAGCACTTCGGCCTTCGAATTTGGGAGCGTGTGTCGCCGTTTTTCAATCCTGAAAGTGTGCTGAGACGCATCGCGGAGGCAATGTCATCCAAATATTCGGACGACTCTGCAGTCCATGAACACTGCATCACGGACTTGCTTATGAAACGAATAAGAGGAGAGAGGTATTTGCTTGTCTTGGATGACGTCTGGAATGAGGACGAGAACAAATGGGCCAGACTGAAGCATCAGCTCTTAACATTAGCGGAAGTGGGCGGGCAGCGTGGGAGCACAGTAATCGTCACAACTCGAAGTCACTGCGCCGCGCGGATGATGTTTATGGACGTCGGGCCATACGAGTTGCAGGGTTTGGCCATGGATGCTTGCTCGCAGTTATTATCTAAATTGATACATGAATTTGGCCAGGAGGAACTCAAATTTGCTCAGGATCTTAAGGAGAGGTGTGGCGGTGTGCCAATAGCAGTTCATGATTTAGCCCAACACATCAGAACATGAAGACTGCTGGCAGAAAAAATGGATCGAAACTTCAACTTCATGAAGGACAATTCTCTAGTATTTCGTTTTTTCTCCATGAGCTATGAACTTTTTCCAATTTACTTGAGGAACTGTTTCAACTTCTGTGCGTTGTTTCCACAAGGCCACGTGTACGACATGGAGGAACTCTGTGAGATTTGGTTTGCCGAGCGTTATGCACCACCTTCTATCTGGAACCATCCAGCAAAGGCAACCCAGCCAGAACAACTCAGCCATTTTGCCAAGCTATGGAACGAGTGCTTCATTGCCAAATCCAAGCGCTCATCTGGTAGAGGAAAACCAGGGTATAAGATGCACTATTTGATGCATCAACTCGTGCGCGAGATAACGGACGGACGACTCGCAACCAACCGGCAAGGTGTGTATGGAAGGATGACAACAGGTGCAAACCGTCAATTTTTTCCCAGTGAAAGGAATATCCAAAATTGCCTTCACTTGTCAATGTTTGTTGATCCTGAAACATCAGAATTCCCGAGAGTCGATTTTTCATTGAAAAACTTGAAAACACTTATTATAGTTAGAGAAGCCCAAATGGTTGAGTCAGATCGTAAGTGTGAAATTTCCAAAATCCCATCTAGTATGCTTGCAAGGCTCAAAAGCCTGTGTGTTTTAGATTTACAGTTTACCATGATCAAGAAGCTTCCCCATACAATAGGAAAGTTGCTCAATTTGAGGTATCTCAACCTTTCAGAGACCGATATTGCATTTCTTCCTCAGTCTGTCAGTAAACTTCAAAGCCTAATGTTTCTGAAGCTAGTGAATTGTATATATCTACGAAAGCTGCACGGCACTGTCACTAAGCTTGTTAACCTTCAAAAGTTAGATCTTTCCGGTTGTCATAATCTTTATCATGTACATGAGAGCATTAACAATATGAAGCAACTAAAGTGCCTGAATGTCAAGGATTGCCCATCATTAATTCGAATGCCTCGTGGTCTTCCGCAACTCATCAACCTACATACCCTGCCTAGATTCATTGTGGGAAGAAATGATGGATACACCATCTCGGAGCTGCAAACTTTAGGGGGTCTTCAAGGCGAGCTGCACCTCGAGAGCCTAGAGAATGTGTCTGGAGGTGATGATGCTGTAACTGGAAATCTTATGAACAAGACAATGCTAAAATCATTGTCATTGCAATGGAAATGGAATAGCCCCGAGGAAGAGAATGACAATGCAGAAATCCAAGAGGTACTTGAGAAACTCCAACCTAACAAAGGTTTGATCAAATTGGAGATAATTTCTTATACAGGAAGGCAGTTTCCCAGCTGGATGATTGGGGAAAAGCCATATCTTAATTCTCTAGAGGAGATCAGACTATTTAATCTAAAGCATTGCCAAACATTGCCACCACTTGGACTATTAATTCGCCTAAGGGTTGCTGAAATAAGTGGAATGGATGCTATAACTAAGGTGGATGAGGAATTCTATGGTGCTGGTGGCACATTCCCTTGCTTGCAGAAACTCACTTTCTCTCAAATGCTTAAATTGGAACAGTGGAAAGATGTTAAAGGAAGGACTATGTTTCCTTGCCTTACAACCTTAACATTCATTCATTGCCCGAAACTGACATCACTAGAGATGGAACTTCCATATGTTACAGAGCTGACGATGTGGCTGAACAATGAGGGGCTGTGCAGCTCGAGTGGTGCTCTAAATGGTCTGACAGGAAGTCTCAAAAAGCTTTCCATTTCCTTATGTGAACATCTACTGGAATCCTCGGAATGCGAGGGTCTTCAAGGTCTTGGAGCTCTTGAAGAATTGGAGATTTGTGGGTGCCAAGAGCTAACAAATTTACCAAGGGGTGTTGAACATCTAAACACCATAAGGAGCTTAACAATTATAAATTGCAACAACCTGGTGGCTTTGCCAAATTGGTTTGGTGACAAGTTAACTTCTCTCCTTTCCTTATCTATATCTGGTTGTCATCAACTGCAATTCATTCCAAAAGGACTAAGACTACGGACCAATCTTGATATAAATATTGAAGCGTGCCCATTGTTGTTGTAGAACTAACAACCAGACAGTTCTTTCTCAGGTATATATAGGCCTTTTACCATGCTTGTTTTTATGTTTCTTGCTGTTAATCAATTATGTAATTATAGCAGATTAAGTGAAATCATCATCCTTGCTTCGTGTTCAATGCTCTTCTTTACGCAAAAGTTTTAGATTATTTAGCTCATATTCGAAAACGTATTTCAAATTGTTTTTTGGAGTTTGGCTAAAATTTCTTTTGAAGATTTTTATATTCAAATTTTGGAGAATATTTGTAATCTAAAATATAGTTGTCACCAAACTAAATATGTATGTTATCATCTTACAAACCTTAGCATCTTAAACTTCTAAAGTTATCATGCAACAATTATCTTTTCTTCTTTTTCCGAGCATTCATGATATTAATTCAGATTTTCTCTTTAGATAAGTTTGTCGTGCTTATTCAAATATTTACTGCTGTTGGGGTACTAACATAGTGCATTTTCTTACCTATCACTGAAGGTTTGAATAATTTCAAAAGACAAAAAATATGCAAACACCTCTTAGGAATTTAATCATTGCAGATTTGAATTATTTTGATTTCTTAGAAAATGGAAACAATCAAGTGATATTAAAGAATCTACTGAGGAATTTTCCCTGAAAAAAGAATCTACTGAAGAATCTCATGTCATTTCAGCCTCATGTCTGGGTTGGGAAATCAAAATAAGTTACTGTGTCCAGGCAGCAGAAGTGCAGCATAGTGCTCGTAGTGTAAAAATGTTGACTATGTGGCACTCTCCAACTCACATTTCCTATCTTTTAGCAGATAGATTTGGTTCTGATTCCAGATTTGTTATTTCGTTAGCAACATGTTGTCAGAACATTGGTTGCTGGGGAGGAACAATCTCGCAGATAGTGAGATCATGTGAACAACATTCTGCACAAAAGCAGATATTCCAAGCAAAAATATTTTTTTTATCTATCTGCCAGTAAGATCTTATTTCACATACAGAGCTTTATCTCTGATATCTGTAAGCATATCCAGAAAAATACCACCTGCATTATGGATGGTTAAGCTGTTACTTACAATGTTGGACCAGTAGATGCCAAACTACAAAGGGAAGGAAGTCATTGATGTCCATTACGGTCATGTCTAAAATTCTGCATTCAAACTGTTATTTGATTGGTTTATGAAGTGTCTAACTACTTAATCAAATCAGCAACCTTTACAAATATCCACTATGATCACATAATAAAGACTAAGAGTACTTAGACCAAAATACAAAGACTAAGTGATGTAGAATAAGAATAATATTATGGGTCTTATGTCTTATGGTCATTACTCATTAGTCTTTAATTATAGGCTTTTAGCATGAGCCCGTTAGTTAGGTTTTTTGATTAGTTTAGTTTTTTTATTTGTTTTCTTTTAATTACGAGTTTCCTTGTATTATGTTACCTTTTATTAATTTTTCTTTTATTTAGATTTCGATACTTTGATATATGGAATGTTTAGAATTTCTATGGAACTTAGACTTGATGTATAATATTTGCTATAAGCATATTTTTTCCAAGTGGTTTGATCATCATCACATGATTGAGATCTTGTTGGATTCTCCAAACCCTAACCTTTCATTGAGTCGTCGCCTCACTACAGTAATGCTGTCACTACTATGCCGCGCTACAATAACGCTACAGCTACAGTGTCGTTGCTACAGTAACACCATAAGGAGCTTAACAATTATAAGTTGCGACAACCTGATTGCTTTGCCAAATTGGTTAGATGACAAATTCACTTCTCTCCTTTCCTTACCTATATCTGGCTGTCATCCACTGCAATTCATTCCAAAAGGACTAACATTATGGACCGATCTTGGTATAAATATTGAAGTGTGTCCATTGTTGTTGTAGAACTAACAACCTGAGATAGTTCTTTCTCAGGTATATATAGGCCTTTTACCAAACTTGTTTTTTTATGCTTCTTTCTGTTAATTAAGTATGTAACTTATATAAATTTGTAGATGATTCAGTGAAATCATCGTCCTTGCTTCATGTTCACTTCCCTTCATGTTCACTTCCCTTCTTTACACGAAAGTTCTAGCTGATTTAGCTCATATTCGAAAAGTATTTCAACTTGTTTTTGGAGTTTGGCTAAGATTTCTTTTGAGATTGTTATCTTCAAACTTGGAGAATTATTGTACCTGAAATATAGTTGTCACCAAACTAAATATGTATGTTATCATCTTGCAAACCTTAGCATCTTTTTTTTTTAAAGGAAGAAGGGCGACTATACAACTTGGTAGTCACCCGCTTATATTAATGCAAAAGATGGAGCATGTACAAATATGTAACGGAGAGCAAAGGCCAAAAGGCTCTCCAAAAAAAAAACAAAAACACATGAGGTGCTAGCCCCAACCCCACTCTCTAAGTAGGAAAAATATGTGGTGTACAATGTTCTCTATATAACATCTCTCCCCCTCAAAAATCACACGATTGCGCTGAAGCCAGATAGCCCATGTGGTGGCCATGATGCCTGCCCATACCCCTTGCCGCCCCGTGCGGCCCCGCATGCCAAGGGATTCCCAGAAGCTGGACACTCCTGATGTGTCCACACCTGTGAATCCCATGCGCCGCCATACCTCCCTAGCAATGGGGCAGGTGAAGAATAAGTGTGATATGTCCTCATTAGCCGACGCACATAGTACACATGTGCAATCCGCCTGTGTTGCCCATCTTGCCCTGTATACCTTTGTCAGGAGTCTGCCCCGCCTCAGCAGCCATGCGAAGATCTTGACTTTCAGTGGTGTGCGTGAGCGCCAGATACATACACTATCAGAACAGATGTCCTGTGGAGCTGGATCTCTGGGAAGCAGCTGCCTATATATCCCTCTCGCCGAGTAGTGACCTGACAACCAACACCAACCGTCAGGCCTGGATATCACAGGGCGGTATCCCGACACGCGATCCAATAGTACAAGGAGCTCCTCAAAACGCTGGTCTGACAGTCCTCCTGTGAAAAGTGGTGTCCACTCCCCACCTCCTGTCGTGTCTGAAGTTGTCCAGCACTCGCTTACCGTCGCCTGCGGGTGTGCTGCGAGCGCCGCAAGGCGAGGGAAGGAGACAGCTAATGTATCACCTGGTAGCCACTCGTGCCTCCAGAAGGCAAAGGCAGTCCCAGAGCCCAGCGAGGCATGAAAGAAGGATCTGACCAATGGTAGGATAGCGGATACCCCCCTCCAAAAAGGTGATGTGCCGCGTGGTAGGCGGGGTCGGGATTCCCATGACAGGTCCCGTCCATAGCATGCAAAGAAGACTGAGCACCAGAGATCTGATCCAGGGCCCATGATCCGACCTACCCATCGAGCCAGGAGAGCCCGATTGGTCCATCTCAGGTCCCGGACCCCCAGGCCTCCATCTGACACCGGCCGACAGATCTCCCTCCATGCTACCAGGTGTGTCCCAGACCTGTCTGTCCCTGATCCGCGCCAGAAAAACTTGCTCCTGAGTGTATCCATGCGACGCTCGACAAGCGCCGGCATCCGCATCACAGACATGTAGTATATCGGGAGTGATGAGAGAACGGATTTGAGTAACACCAGGCGGCCACCCCTTGATAGAAGCCTCGAGCTCCATCCCTGTAACCTGTGCTCCATCCGCTCGATGACTGGCGTCCATCCGCGGGATCCTATCTGCCTGTCTGAGAGGGGCAGGCCTAGATAGGTGAGCGGCAGCGAACTGCTTGGAGTGTGCAACTCTTCCACGCATCGGGCAATCTCCTCCTCTGTCATTCCGAAAGGGATGAAAGATGATTTGACATGATTTATCTGGAGACCAGATGCGGCCCCAAACAACTCAACCATGATCGCCATCCGTCGTGCTTCTGTTGCTGAGCCCTCAATGAAAAATAAGGTGTCGTCTGCATACTGAAGAAGTGGAACCAGACTATCCCCGTCGTGCCCCACGGTGAAGCCTCTCATAATGCCTGAGCGGCATGCAGAGTAAGTGCTCCGGGCGAGGGCGTCTGCAACCAAGACGAATAGCATGGGTGCCAAGGGGCAACCCTGTCGGACTCCACGCTGAGGCTGGATCCACCCTCCTGTCGGCCGCCCGTTGACGAGGACTGAGAAGGAGGCCGTGGAGATGCATCTCTTCACCCAAGAAATCCAGATCGATGGAAAGCCGCGTATCTGCATAGAATGCCATAGGAAAGGCCATGAGACAGAATCATAGGCTTTAGAGAAGTCGACCTTCCAAAGGAAGCCTCGTCTCCCCGTGCGCCGCCATGCTGCAATGATCTCCGATGCGATGGTGTAGCTGTCTGTGATAGACCTGCCGCTAATGAATGCTGACTGGACAGGGTGGATGAGGTCGTCGAGCACATCTCTGAGTCGATTTGCCAGGGTCCTAGCCACGATAAGGTAAATGGCGTTGGACAGGGCAATCGGTCGAAAGTCTCCGATCTCCTTAGCTGGTGAGCGCTTAGGTAGCATGAATAGCAGAAACCGGTTCAGGCGCTCGAATCCCCGGTTCCCCCTCGTGAACTCCTGGATGACAGCCATGACATCATCCCTTAAGGTGGGCCAGAACTCCCTGTAGAAGAAGATTGGAAATCCGTCAGGGCCGGGTGCACCCTCGCCGTTGAGGTCGCGTAGTGCTTGGGCAACCTCCTCCTCAATGTCTTGCGATAAAGATAAGATGTGGTCATCAGATAAACGGGGAAGGTCTCGGGTGGACCATCTCCATCTCGGTGGCGGGGGGCGCCTCGTGGCCGCTCTGAAGTGGGCTGCGATGGCTGCTCCGATCTGCTCATGGCTGGAAATGGTCGCCCCTTGGATCCCGATGCGGTCAATCCGGTTCGCCCTTCGTCGACTGCTCGCATAGAGATGGAAGAATCTGGTGTTGGCGTCGCCCTCCTGAAGCCATGTCTGACGAGAGCGTTGCCTCCACTGAATCTCCACCTTCCTGTCCTCTGTCTGGATGACCGTCTGGTGATGCCTCCTCTCCGCAGCCTCCTCAGTGGTAAGGTCTCGAGTGTCCTCGGCCTGGTCTAGGCGGGAGATCGCCGACAAGGCCTCAGAACGTCGCCTGTCCCTATCCTCACGAATCTATCGACGGTGTCTCCTACGGAATGCCTGGAGTGCTGCTAGGCACATAGCGAGAGTGCGTGCTGCCGTATCCGATGGCGGTGTAGCAGACCACTGGCTGGCTATCCAGTCCCTCATGCCTTCCTCGAGGAGCCATGAACGCTCAAACCGGAAACAAGAGCGGCATGATTGCCCTTCGTTGGAACGCCACATGATGGGGGTGTGGTCAGAGAATGGTCGCTCCATGGCCACTACGTCCGCCAACTGGTGTGCTTCGGCTGTTTCGAGGGAGCCGAGGAAGCGGTCGAGTCTCGACCGGGCTGACGAGGATGCGGTGCTCCTCCATGTGAATCTGCAGTTGGTCGAAGGAAAGTCCACCAACGACTGGGACTCGATAAAATCTCGAAACTCCTCTGCTCCGTCGTCTCTACCACGCCGCTGGCTGGGGCGATCATCAATGTCGAGGGTGACATTGAAGTCTCCACCGATCAGCCATCGCAACCCGGATAGGTTTGAACGGACAGTTCTTAACTCCTCCCATAGAGTTCCTCGTAGCGCCGTTTTGAGTGGGCCATAAACGCAAGAGACCAGGTACTCTTGATTGTCTGCTCGTCGTCGAAAGTGTGCTGAGATGGAGAATCTCTCAATCCACCAACTGACGGCGTCGAAGGTGTCCGGACACCAGCCAATAATGCATCCCCCGGATCGTCCCACAGATCCGAGAGTGACATGGCCGGACAGCCGTGTCCTGCCAATCTGGCCCCACGTGTGGTCATCACACTCGGTGAGCTTCGTTTCCTGGAGGAGAACCAGATCTGGGGTCCATGAACATAAATATCGGCCAAGCGAGCGACGCCTGTCAGCCTCCCCGAGGCCGCGAACATTCCAGGAGAGAACTTTTATTGAGAAACTGAATTAGCTCTCGAGATCCTGGAGCTTCTGCGTACTCCCTCTGGACCCGTCCTCCTACGTGAGCTAGTAGTCTGGCACTCAGGAAGTCAGCCGCCGCCGTTACGATTGCAATCTCGGATGCTGCCCTGTTGTGTAATGGGTCCCCTCCAGCCGGCGAGGGACCAGTGAGGGGTGTGTCCGCTGTCGGTGATGTGAAGGGGCTGCCTGGGGCCCTATTCGACGGAGTGCCGTTCTCCGTTGTGTCCAGCGAGCTCATCAATGGCGTGCGCTCTGCTGATCCGGAGACACCATCAGCTGAAAACAGAGTATGAGGTGATGACATGGAAGACGACACGGTAGCTGGACTCCGGGTGTATGCCTCCAGCTTGCTCCGTTGGCGACTGTATTGAATAGCTGCATCGTTACTCTCCCGCCTCCGGTCTGTCATGGGGGTTGAGGCTTCGTTACTCTGCTGATGACTTTCGGTGTGCATTGGTGCGGCTGGATGGTTCGATGTGGATGGAGTTTGGGGTTCAGGCTGTTGCATGTGGTCTGATGGGATTTGAGTGGGTGTGGTGGTTTGAGTTGTTAGTGTGGTGGAGCCAGCTAGTGGATTGGAGTGGGTTCTGAGGATGGGTCCAACCTGGGTCAGCTTGGTAGGTGATGGGTTAGGCTCAGGGGGGGCTCTAGTGGGTGCAGGTAGGCTTCATCAGGTGGTTCTATCTCACGGGAGACTGGCACAGATGGGTGCGGGTATGCGTCATTGGGGCCATGGAGTGTGGTGCATAGGGGATCAGGTGGTGTGAGCTCACCGGGGGCAGGCTCTGATGGGTGAGGGTCGGCTTTATTGAGGTCAGGTGGTGCTGCCATGTTGTGGTGGACAGATTTGAAATTGGTGGCTGGTGTATTGGGATGACGGCTAGGGTTTTGGCAGTATGTGTGGAGTGTGGATGGGGTGTCGACAGCTGTGCGGGGACCCCTTTGCTGACGTCTTTCCGCTGCAGCCACCTCGTACGCCTTCTCGGTCCTCGAGCCTCCCGGACCATGTGGCGATGCATCACCGTCGCCGGCCACTATGTCCGCCCAGCTGCAACTCCTCTTCGTACTGATCATGATGGCGAAGCTTCCTGATCCGGAATGGAGCATGACCGTCTCCAGTGGCCTGCGTCCTGGAGGGAGGCTGACTGAAGCCTTGATGCAGGAGATGTCGAGGGATGTGAGAGGGGGAATGGAGGTTGACACTAGGAGGTCAAAAGCGCCGACTATGTTATGCACCGCTTCCATTCTTCAGCCGCGGATCTCGATCTCCATTGTTTGCGGACGAGGTCCCACGCTGGTGCCGTCCATTGGCTCCCACTGCCTCCATGTGATTGCACCCTCTGGCTGTATTGACAGAGTTGTGCCATTTAACACCTCCCTTTGCTGGTTCGACGCCGGGAGGAGCAGCCATAGACGGTCGTCGAGGCGAGACAAGTGGACGGGAGAGTCAGCACCGGGGGTTGTGAGGATCGCCGTTTTGATACACTCCATATCTGGCAGATTGTGCGACGCGATCCCGACGAGGCATGACCGGAGGAAGTCGAAGCTCTGTTGTGTGGCCGACGACCATTGCACGATGGCGTGGGCTGCTGTGTTACCTTATGTGGCCTCTGCTGGAGACGTCGCTGGTCTCCTTGTGGCCCTTTGATTCACCACCGGTCTTCTCGTCGCCTTCTCCTTCTCCTTCTCCTTTCCCTTCCCGGCAGCGATTTTTGTAGGCGGTGGTACGTGGCATGTAAACTGCCGGTGGCCCGATTGCCCACATCTCATACATCGAAGGGGACCGGTGCAGTTCCTAGCACGGTGGCCACTGCGAAGACATTTGAAGCACAGCAGACTTTGGGTTCGCCGGACGGGGCGGATAAATGCCTCCCATTCACCCGGAAGGTGTTGTCGCTTGGGACGCATGATCTTGTCTCAGAGATGAGGTGACAGAGGGTGGCGCCGCCGAGATGGAGTCCTCGGCGACAGAGAGTACCTTAGCATCTTAAATTTCTAAAGTTATCACACAACAATTATCTTTTCTTCTTTTCCGAGCATTCATGATATAAATTGAGATTTCGGCTTTAGATAAGTCCGTCATGCTTCTTCAAATATTTACTGCTGTTGGGTTACTAACATAGTGCCTTTTCTTGCCTATCATTGAAGGTTTGAATAATTTCAAAAGTCAAAAATATACAAATCCCTCTTAAGAATTTACTCATTGCAGATTTGAATTATTTTGATTTCATAGAAAATGGAAACAATCAAGTGAAATTAAAGAATTTACCAAGGAATTTTCCTTGAAAAAAGAATCTACTGAAGAATCTCATGTCATTTCAGCCTCATTTCTGGTCTGGGAAATCCAAATAAGTTGTTGTGTCCAGGCACAGTTGCGAGAATTGCTGGACAAAGAATTTATTCAACCTAGTGTATCGCCAATGGGGTGTTCCATTGTTATTTGTCAAGAAGAAGGATAGATCACTTAGGTTGTGACAAAATGCTCAACAAAGTGACAATTAAGAACAAATACTTGTTACCCCGCATTGATAATTTGTCTTATCAATTGGCAACGACATCGGTATTTTCTAAGATTAGTCTAAAGAATGACTACCATCAGTTGAGGATAACTGAGAATGACATATCGAAAATTGTTGTGTAATTTTCGATCAAGGTATGACCATTACGATTTTTTGATTATGCCTTTTCGACTAACAAATGCTCTTGCAACGTTTATGGGCTTGGTGAATAGAATTTTTAGACTTTATCTAGATCAATTTGTCATCGTGTTTGTGGACAACATATTGATCTACTCGTCAAGCCCAGAGGAGCATAAGCACAATCTATGAATTGTATTGCAGAAATTGATGGTAGCCACTCTCAGCTCCTCAACTAATGGTAGTCACTCTTTGATCAATCTTAAAAAATAGCGATGCCATTGTTAGTTAATCAAAAAAATCATCAATGCGTGGCAACGAGTATTTGTTCTTGATCTCCACTTTGTTGGGCATTTTGTAATCAATGCACAACCTAAGTGATCTGTCCTTCTTCTTGACAAATAACAATGACGCACCCCATTGGCGATACACTAGGTCGAACTCCTTTGTCCAACAATTGGGTCTTCAACTCATTCATTTCAACTAGCGCCATGCAATAAGGTGGCTTGGTAATTAGTGTTGTCCTTGGCGTTACTTCGATATGAAACTCTATCTCTCTTTTTGATCATAATCCAGGTAAGTCTTCGGGAAATACATATGAGAACTCTCGCACTATATCAATCCATCCCAATGATTTTGGTTTTGGATAATTCATTAACACACTTGCAAGAAATCCTCCACAACCCTTCTTCAACAACTTGTTTGCCTTCATTGTGAGATCATTATCCTTTGCTCGTTGGATGGTACCCCTCGGATAACTAACTGACGCCCTTCCTCACTATAAATGATCACCTTCTTTTCTCGGCATTGCACAATTAAGTCATGGTAGGATAACCAATCCATACCTAATATGACGTCTTAGTCTACCGTAGGTATCACTATCAAATACCGGTAAGTTGATGCCTTCAACCTAAACACTAACATTTGGAATATACCTCTCGATATATCTCCAATTGGGGTTAAGATCTCTAATTCACATTGTATTCTCTCATTTTAATCTTTAACATCTTAGCAAAATCATATGAAATGGAGGAGTGTGTAGCACCCGAATCAAACAATACATTTGCATAATGATTTTCTACTAGAGGTATACCTTGTACTTTTCATTGGAATATCGAGCTTCTTCAGCTTGCATGGTATACACTCCCCTGATATCTTCAGAGGAGCTCAATTCACATTGCCTTTACCCATGCCCCACGGAGTTTCACCCTTCGTAGGGATACCTCTCACATAATGTCCTTATTTTCCACAGCTGAGGAATGCTTTAACTTTGAAGTAGCATTCCCCTGAATGAGGTCTATTTTAGCTAGCACATGCATTTGCCTTTCCTTTTGAGGATTCTTTTTTCTTAGGAGACTTTGACCACTTCTTGCTTGATTTTCCTTTACCTTTCTATTCACTTTTTTGTGGTGCTTTGTCTTTGAATGTTTGCTTCTGACTTTGGAAAGTCCTATTAACGATTGTTGCCTTTCAATCGCCTTGGCTAGTGTAGTATTGAATTCAGCCCTTCTACAAACCGGTTAGCCCTTGCTCTTTCAGATTTTCCTAATGGGTTGTACTTCTTAAAACTAAGGTACTTATTAATGTATTCCTCAAGTGACATGTTACCTTGTTGCAGAGTCAGAAACTTTGTTCTGCTCCTTCACATGTGGACAAAATTCTTTCTCGAATGCCTTCTGGAATTTCCTCTAATTGATTCTATCTTCATCGACAAACTTGATTTTGTCCACAGATTCCACCAATCCTTAGCATGGTCAGTCAATTGGTGGTTGTTGGAACATTAGGCTTTATGCCTTAAACCATTATGTTTTGATGATACAAACCTCGAGTAATTAGAACTATCCAAAATGGATTAATTTGGAAAAGACATCTCTATGTGTTAAACTTCATGCTAATATTTGGTCATTCTACTTTATGTTTTGGATTGAGTTGTGTTTACTAATAAGTTGTTTAAGTGATGAAAATATAGGTGGAATGAAGACTTGAAACTTCCAATGATTCAATGTATCATCATTTAAGAAGTTTCGAAGTTTGATGGATCAACTCTCAACATGCTA
>LTAE01000516.1:11130-26537 GCA_001647135.1 Pontederia paniculata
TCCCCCCCCCCCCCCCCACCTCATTAGTAGATACCTTTCTTAAATATGCATTTTGTACTATGATATATTCGATGTTTGGGGCATATATTTTTTAGGACTCTTTCTTAAATCCTTTAACAAGGAGTACATCTTAGTTGTTGTGGACTATGTGTTCAAGTGGGTAGAGGCACTGGCCTCACCCATACAAGCATGGTGGTGAAATTTTTGAAGAAGAATATTTTCATTAGATTTGGTACCCCTAGAGCTATCATTTCTAACAATGGCTCACACTTTTGCAACCGCCTATTTACGAATCTACTAGACAAGATTGGAGTGATCCACAAGTTGAGCACTCCTTATCATGCTCAATCATGCGATCAGGTGGAAGTTTAAAATAGGGAAATAAAAAGAATACTAAAGAAGACAATAAACTCGTCTTGAAATGACTGGTCCCTCAGGTTGGATGATGCACTCTGGGCCTACTAGACTGCATATAAAACACCAATTGGGATGTCCCTTTATAGGCTTGTGTTTGGGAAATCATGTCATTACTGGTGGAACTGGAACACAAAGCCTATTGGGCCATAAAATTCCGGAAATTTGACCCTAGTGAGTGGGGAAAAGAGAGACTACTCAAGCTTATTGAGCTCGATGAGTTCCGGAGCAATGCCTATGAAAACAACAAGATACAGAAAGAACAGACGAAAAAGTGGCATGACCAGAGAATTCGGATGAAAGATTTGTCAACTTGGTCAACAAGTAATTCTTTATGACTCCATACTTATGTTGTTTCTGGGTAACTTAGGTCAGATGGACATGGTCATTTGAAGTAGTCAATTCCTCTCCTTTTGGGGTAGTTGAACTTAAAAAATTAAAAGGATCACATACTTTTAAAGTCAATGGGCATCGACACAACCACTATATTGAAGGGATCCGTCAAGTCAAATTAGATTACATCATTCTTAAAGAACCCTAAATTAGGTCAGACCAAGTCAACCTAACGATTATAACTTAAAGACTGGGAGTAGGAGCACCTGTATTAGAGGATTGGCAAACTACAAGCCATTGCTACCAAATATGTTTGCCTCGGCACCATGCACAAAATCAGAATCTACGATGATGTGATGACACTCTTTAGTCAGATCGGTAAGGTAGAGTTTGTATTGACGCAATGGCTAACATATGTTAAGTTGACTTATGAGTTTTTGACTGCTTTCAAAGCAGAACATATCGATTGGTTGACTCCGCATAGAGAGAGAGACCCAGACGAGAGGTGCCCACCATCTCATTTCGAATATACAATCGGGAGTTTACTCTTACTCTGAGTGAACTCAATTCTGTATTTGGGCTCCTATAGCTCGACCACAACCCAACTAACACTGATTTTAGCGCCTTTGACTTTTGGAGAGCCATCATTGGAGAGCATCATCTATAGCTGGCGTGTACTAAGGCATGCAGGATTCATAACTCAATTTTGTGATATGTCCACAGGATCTTGTCCAATAATATTTGTGGTTAAGGCGACAGCGACGGGGTTGTCAATGAGACAAAGTTTTTTTTATGTGGGCAAAGCTAGAGGGAAAGCAAGTCATTGTTGGTGCATTTTTGGCCTTCAACCTTCATAAATGCAGGAAGAAGACAAAGGGCACCATTTTTGGTAGGTGTATAGATATTATAGAAAATCATCTTGAACAATCTGTACTTAAAAGATTGCCAAATGGTTATCAATCCATGTTGAAACAATCCATATCAAATGAAGATGATGACATGGGTATGTTTTGAAATTTACCTTTTAATGTGCATTGTCCAACTTTCTTTGAGGAGACGGTTTATGCTAATAGGTGTGCATTCGATGGATAGTTCAGTTATATGCCGAGTGGATGCTTTCTAAGTTTGGTTGCCTTTCTTCATTCCAAATTAAAAATATCAGGAAAGACTTCCAAGTTTAGAGATTCTCATTTTTGCATAATTGTCAATAAAATAGAACTGATACACTTTTGCTTTGGTATGCCAAATCCCAGACATGGCAAGGATGATACCTTGATTTATATTATTTCATGATCATATGCATCTTTGCTTTGTTTATTTTTTTTATCTTTTCATCTTATGATATTACCAATAATCTGAAAGATAAAAGTAAAAAGAAATAACATGAATGGAATAAAGATGCTAAAATAATGTGTCATTTCTAGCATTTCTCTACCAACTTTCTTTAACAATAGGCTGCAACAGTTAAATTTGATGTAAATACAAGTGTTGGCTATGTTTGAAAGCATTAAATTGCATTTCTTTCTAGGATTAGTTATGATATTCCAGTAAACGAGTTATATTTTATGTGGACACAATCAGTTTCATTATTGAATGAATTTAGTTTTGGAGTTCTTATTGATGTTTGTAGAAAATCAGCGGCATCACATGTTGATTTTAAACACAAGGCTTGCTGCAATAACTTATTTTTTTACTTTATTTTTTCACATGTTTATCTTTTTTCTACCTCATCCTAGTAATAATGTATGACTATCCATCTCATAGGTCAAAAGTACCTTGTTACTTCATGTTGGTTTCTTTATCTATATAGTACTGAAACTTTCATCTAAATTCAGTTTCAGAGCCTCAATTAAATGCCATTGTCTTTTTTTATTTGCCCCCATAGTCTCCGGAGCTACTTAATATGTGTGACCCCGAGTCGGACATATGGCTATGATGGGTGAGGCTCCCAATAGAGAATTACTTCATTAAGAGGGATTAAACTCGAAACCTACTTTAAGGGAGGAGCTCCTTACACCCCACCTCATTAGTAGATACCTTTCTTAAATATGCATTTTGTACTATGATATATTTGATGTTTGGGGCATAGATTTTATGGGACTCTTTCTTAAATTCTTTAACAATGAGTACATCTTAGTTGTTGTGGATTATGTGTTCAAGTGGGTAGAGGCACTAGCCTCACCCACTAATAATGCAAACGTGGTGGTAAAATTTTTGAAGAAGAACATTTTCACTAGATTTGGTACCCCTAAATCCATCATTTCTAACAATGGCTCACACTTCTGCAACCACTTATTTACGAATCTACTGGACAAGGTTGGAGTGACCAACAAGCTGAGCACCCCTTATTATGCTCAATCATGCGGTCATGTGGAAGTTTCAAAAAAGGGAAATAAAATGAATACTAGAGAAGACAATAAACTCGTCTAGAAAGGATTGACCCCTCATGTTGGATGATGCACTCTGGGCCTACCGGACTGCATATAAAACACCGATTGGGATGTCCCCCAATAGGCTTGTGTTTGGGAAATTATGTCATCCGCCTGTGGAATTGAAGCACAAAGCCTATTGTGCCACAAAATTCCTGAACTTTGACCCTAGTGAGTCAGGAAAAGAGAGACTACTCAAGTTGAATGAGCTCGACGAGTTCTGGAGCAATGCCTATGAAAACATCAAGATATAGAAAGAACGGACGAAAAAGTGGCATGACCAAATAATTCAGGCGAAAGATTTTCAACTTGGTCAACAAGTACTTCTTTATGACTCCAGACTTATGTTGTTTCTGTGTAAACTCAAGCCCAGATGGACAGGGCCATTTGAAATAGTTACTTCCTCTCCTTTTGGGGTAGTTGAACTTAAAACATCAAAAGGATCACATACTTTTAAAGTCAATGGGCAATGACTCAAGCACTATATTGAAGGGATCCATCAAGTCAAATTAGATTGCATCATTCTTAAAGAACCCTAAATTAGGTCAGACCAAGTCAACCTAACAATTATAACTTAGAGACTGGGAGCAGGAGCGCCTCTATCAGAGGATTGACAAACTACAAGTCATCGCTACCAAATACGCCTGCCTCGGCACCATGCACTAGATCAGAATCTACGATGATGTGATGACACTCTTTAGTCGAATAGGAATGGTAGAGTTTGTATTGAGGCAATGACTAACATATGTTAAGTTGACTTATGAGTTTTTGAGTGCTTTCAAGGCAGAACATATCGGTTGACTCCACATAGAGGGCGACCCAGACGGGAGGTGCCCACCATCTCATTTCGAATGTACAATCGGGAGTTTACTCTTACTCTGAGTGAACTCAATTCTGTATTTGGGTTCTTGGAGCTCGACCACAACATAACTAACACTGATTTTAGCGCCTCTAACTTTTGGAGAGCCATCATTGGAGAGCATCATCTATAGCTGGTGTGTACTAAGGCATGCAGGATTCAGAACTCAGTTTTGTGATATGTCCATAGGATCTTGTCCAATACTATTTGTGGTCGAGGCGACAGCGACGGGGTTGTCAATGAGACAAAGTTTATTTATGTGGGAAAAGCTAGAGGGGAAGCAAGTCAATGTTGGTGCCTTTTTTGCCTTCAACCTTCATAAATGCGGGAAGAAGACAAAGGGCACCATTTTTGGTAGGGGTATAATATTATGGAAAAGCATCTTGAACAATCTGTACTTAAAAGATTGTCATATGGTTATCAATCCATGTTGAAACAATCCATATCAAATGAAGAAGATGACATGTGTATGTTTTGAAATTTACCTTATAATGTGTATTGTCCAACTTTCTTTGAGGAGACGGTTTATGCTAATAGGTGTGCATTCGATGGATAGTTTAGTTATATGCCGAGTGGATGCCTTCTAAGTTTGGTTGCCTTTTTTTCATTCCAAATTAAAAATATCAGGAAAGACTTTCAAGTTTAGAGATTCTCATTTTTGCAGAATTATCAATAAAATAGAACGTAGGCATTGTTATTTAGGTCAGATGGCAAGGATGATATCTTGATTTATATTATTTCATGCTCACATGCATCTTTGTTTTGTTTATTTTTTGTTTTTTCATCTTATGATATTATCAATAATCGTGAAAGATAAAAGCAAAAAGAAATAACATGAATGGAATAAAGATGCTAAAATAATGTGTCATTTATGCCATTTCCCTACCAACTTTCTTTAACAGTAGGTTGCAACAGTTAAATTTGATGTAAATACAAGTGGTGGCTAAGTTTGAAAGCATCAAATTGCATTTCTTTCTAGGATTAATTATGATATTCCAGTAAACGAGTTATACTTTATGTGGACACAATCAGTTTCTTTATCGAATGAATTTATTTTTGGACTTCTTACTAATGTTTGTAGAAAATCAGAGGCAGTACATGTTGATTTTAAGCACAAGGCTTGCCGCAAGAACTTATTGTTTACTTTATTTTACATGTTTATCCTTTTTCTACATATCCTAGTAATGATGTATGACTATCCGTCTCATAGGTCAAAAGTACCTTGTTATTTCATTTAGTTTCTTTATCTATATGGTACTCAAACCTTCTTCTAAATTCAGTTCTAGAGCTTCTAGATACCTTTGTCCTTTTTTTGCCCCCATAGTATATGAGATTACTAGCATCCAATTAATATGTGTCATCCCGAGTCGAATATCTGACTATGATGAGTGATACTCCTAATAAAAAATTACTGCATTAAGAGGGTTTGAACTCGAAACCTACTTTAAATGAAGAGGAGCTCCTTACACTTTCGCCACATTAGTGGGTTCCTTTGTCTTTTGCAAGACGAAAGCTGATGTTGGAGCTTTCCATCTAGATTTGACATGTAAATACAGCTGACCTAGTTTCTTTTGGGTATTACTCTTTCAAGATTGTCTCACTTGAGCTGTGGTTGGCAATTGGAACCGGATCCAGAACCTATTAATAGTTTGGGGAACCAGGCACAGAATCCGGGGATGGAACTCCGGGTCACAACCGCCCGATTCCCCACCCAAGCTGCAACAGCAGCGCTGTTGTTGCAGCTTTTTTATTTTGATGGTCTACATAATTTTTTTTATTTTTTTCTGAACTTTAAATTTTAATTAAAAAACTAGTTAAAATAATAAGTTGTAATTTTGTATTAAATATATTTTATAAGAAATTAGTTTATTACTTTATGTTTAATTTATAATATAGATTATTTTATTAGTATAATTAATGATTATTTAAACAAATTTTTTTTATGAAAATATTATTGCTAAAATAATATTTTATGAGTTTAATTTTATATTATTTTTATAGTTTTAACCGGTATATTTTATAAAATATATTTTTATTGAAAAATATTACTTTATGATATTAATTTTATATTAGTTAATATATTTTTTTAATTGAAATAAGTTTTATCTTTATTAAAAATATATTTTATATTTTTTATTCTCATTTTTTATCTAAATATTTTTAAAGTTTATTTATAATCATTACAATTTTAGTTCGTCTAAATACTATTAAAATTAATTTATCAAATTTAATAATCCGGAGAACCTCCATATGAAATTGTTGATTTGATTGCTGATGACTTGTACGTACTCCGCTATAAATCCATAAAGGGTCTTGTGGAGGCTGGCAAAATTGACCTCGTGTGATCTATCGTAACCAAAATTTACATATTTGAATTGCATGTCTAATCTACTAAAACAATTGGTAAGTGTGCCAACCTGATTCGTCACTGTAAGATTCCCACTTCATTCTGATTACATGGGGAATTTTATCTTGATAACTTCCTTTGTTATCATATTAATGTTATTGCATCTCCTCTGAACGCCAGTGATTGATCCCTTGACCACACAATTTTTGTCTGCTTTTCCAGAAAAGCATGTTCTACCATGGGTTGTTCTGTTAATTATTCTTTTTTGTGAAGATCAGCTTTTTACTTTTTTTGAGGGGCAGCATCAGTTATTAGTTTTGCACATGGAAGCAACATACGGACGTATTGTAACCTTATTTTAACAAATGACAAGATGGAGAGGATAAAATTAGTTAAAAACACAATAAAACCAGTCGTAATCAGTCAGCTTAAAATTCTCATATTTTTTTTAGACTAAGAAAACTTTATTTTAATCTTTGTGTTCATGTATATCTGAATTTACAAAACTCTTTATTTAAAAAACCTACTTGTTTAATGAACTTTACCATGCAGGTGGTGCAGTATCATCTGGAACATCTAATGGTCACACCATTTGTGAGGTGCTGGATATTCTGTGCATTGGCTAATAGTTGCTAAAATGGTTTTTCCTCCAAAAAAACAGGGGCAGCCTGACCCTAGCTCTGCTTCATACACCTTTAGCATATCAACATCTAGTTCTACTTGCTACTTATTTGTGATTCCTTTTCATATTTTTTAAATATCTTCAGTGCTCAACGTATTTTCTAGATATTTGGTAAGGAATGTATTTCGGACAGTGATGTGATTAGTTTGTTGGCATTCAAATTCACACTTCGCCACCTGGCAGAATGCAAACTTGATGACGTTACCAACTTACTTCTTTGACTATACTTTGACCAATCCACTGGTCAACACTGTGAACACGTCAATGCAGAAGCAATTACTAGAACCTATATCATGTGCAAGTCACCTCATCACGAACATCATCACGCTGTCGCTGCGCCATCACCATCTATTTGAACATATTTGCCTACAAAATTAAATTTATAGGGGAGATGAACCTCCCGTGAATTTTGACACCCAGTATATAAATGATCATAAATAAGATAATCAATATGTAAGGAAACATTAGTTGACAATAAGCTTTAATAATTAACAATATCTCAATAGGATCGTTCTTTACCTTTGACCTTTAGCTTTACCTTTCAATATCAATATACAATAGCAATTTTTAATATATCAATAGGACTATTCTTTTATCTTTCTTCATTTCAATCGATCATTTCCTATCAATTACTTTCAATCAATCAATTTTTTAATTATTAGTACATGAAGATTCCAGCGATCCGGGGTCAATATGGCTAGCTAGGCCATGGGTCAACCCGAGACCCGTCAATAACAATTAAACTCAGATAGAGCACCAATAACCCTCAAGTGATTAAAGTCTACTCTCTCTATCAATAACCAAGGACACCAATAACCCTTATATGATTAAAGTCTGTCCTTATTCAATAACTCAGAACACTGATAATCCTTATAGAATTAAAGCATGTTCTCAATAACAATTGGAAAAATATCAATAACTCTTATAGGATTAAAGTTTATTCTTCAAGTCCGTCGGGGTCTTCCTCTTCATGCATCAATTCAATCACAATCATTTATATATTTTGCCTTATTATAATTTCAGCTAGGTTAATGTTTAGACACATAAATCTACACCGCTCATCAATTCATATTCAATCAATCAATACAATCACATCAATATTCAATCAATCAATGCAGTCATTTAGGGTTAAGATTTCGCATCCGTCAATTATTATTTTATTATGTCAGCATCAATATCTTCATCGTCTCTCACAGCTCGTGAAATACCGCTCACGTTCGTGAACAACATCATCACGGCCCGTGATGTGAATATCACGGTCGTTACGGCCTACATATCGTCCTTCACAGTCCTTCACGACCCATTATGAACCATCACGGCCCATTACGTTTCCTTTGTAGCATCCTTCACGGCCCGTGATGTATCATCACGACCCGTGAACCCAGTTAACGGTGCGCGAGCAATTCTCCGTTGCATTGTCCTTCACGGCCCGTGAGGTCTTCACGATCTGTCGCTCCCTCTTGTCCATCACGTCCCGTAATATGTAAAGTCTGGTCGCGAAAGCTCGGCGTCGGGGCGCTCCATGGTCGATTGAAATGGTCAGCGTCCGTAGGCATCACGCACCACGACGAAGCATCTTCACGGGCGTGAGGAACCATCACGGCCCGTGACCTTAGGTTCACGGTCATAAATTCATGGTCAGCGTCACGGGCACGACTTCGACACGTACTTCCCGATCACGGCCCGTGAAAATCTCTCACGGCCCGTGACGGGGCACTTCACGGCCCGTGATATCCCTATCATGGCCCGTGACGGGACACCTGGCATCCGGCTGGAGGTTTGCTCGGCCATTACATTGCAGTCACAGCCGTGACAAGAACCATCACGGTCGTGAAACCCTCTTTCACGACAGTGATGACGCAGAAAGCATGATATCATTAATTAAAGCCAAATTAAGCATTGTTTCTAGGGTTAAAAAGATTTAACATTCTAAATATCATCTTATCTATGGCTATCTAGCATGAACCATAACATGCATATTATTTAACGCTTATTTACATACTGAAAGTCCTAAATATAATCACAATTACATACCGTCATTTGTAGTCAACCTATCTTCTTCTTCGTCATTGATAATCTTCTTTGTCATCAATATCCTACTCCATGTTGATCTAACCCTGTAAGGAGAGAGAAGGAAGAGAGGGAGAGAGGAGAGGGGTTGGGTCCTATTTATAGGGGAGGCAATTCAGCCCTAGATGGAGTTTGAATGCAATTATGACTTTGTTTGTAATTATATTTTTAAAAAATAATTCTCTCATATGACTAGGAATCTCTTAAATATTTATTTAGATAGCACTAGAAATATTAAATTGATAAGAAATAATAATTTGACTTCAATTCAAACTCTTTTCTTAATCCTAACCAACTATATTTTTTCTTATCTTATCATATCTTCCCTTTATTTTATTTTTTATTTATTTTAAAAATCTGAGATATTACATAATAACCTCCTTAAAAATAAATTTGTCCTCGAATTTGTCAATATCATATGGATTCCTCTCATTTATTTCCTATCTCCCAATATGATCCATCAATATCAAGATAATTCAATAATCTCTAAATCATGTCAATGTCCTCATATCATATACCTTAATTATTATAAGTCAATCTTTCAATCACGATCATTATCATAACCTCAAAAAATATCCACCTAAATTCTTTAAAATTCATATCCTCAATTTAATATTGAAAATCATTCAGTCCAAATCTCATTTAATGATTTAATCATCCAAAATTGTGAGATCAATATCTTTCTTTATCTACTCATATAAAAGATCACCTATAGTCATTTCATCCTCAAGACATTATTCATTAAAACTATCCCTAAATAACCTCCTTAGGAATCATGTTATATCATTCTTTAGAACATTGTCATATCAATTTTAATCATGACTAAACCTCAGTATTCATCTTTCATTAGAAAATCAGTCCTAATTTAAATCCCAAAAATTCTTCCAAACTTTTTCTCATCAATCATATCACTCAATAATCAAATTCAGGATAACCTCCTTAGGACTTAACCTATATCCTTCTTGATGGCGCGGTAACTCTTCGTGATGCTTGCACATGGACTCTATCTATTTGGAGACAGCTAAGAAGTGTCTCCCGTTAGGCTCTGATACCATCTGTAACGCCCCCAAAATCAGACCTTGCCACCTGGCAAAAATCTTGACTTTGGAGACGCTACCGTCATACATCAGTGACTTTCATTTGACCAATCCACTGGTCAACACTAAGTACATGTCAATGCGGAAGCCAATCCTCAATCTATGACCAGGACCTATGCCATGTGCAAGCCATCCATCACGAACACCATCACGCTATCGCTGCGCCATCACCATCTATATGAACATATTTGCCTACAAAATTGAATTCGTAGGGGAGATGAACCTCCCGTGAGTTTTGACACTCAGTATGTAAATGATCATAAATAAGATAATCAATATGTAAAGGAAACATTAGTTGACAATAAACTTTAACAATTAACAATATCTCAATAGGGTCGTTCTTTACCTTTGGCCTTTAGCTTTACCTTTCAATACCAATACCCAATAGCAATTTTCAATATATCAATAGGACTATTCTTTTGTCCTTCATTTCCATCAATTATTTTCAATAGATCATTTCCTATCAATTACTTTCAATCAATCAATTTTCAATTATTAGTACATGAAGATTCCAGCGATCCGGGGCCAATATGGCTAGCTAGGCCATGAGTCAACCCGAGACCCATCAATAACAATTAAACTCAGAGAGAGCACCAATAACCCTCAAGTGATTAAAGCCTACTCTCTCTATCAATAACCAAGGACACCAATAACCCTTATAGAATTAAAGTCTGCCCTTGTTCAATAACTCAGAACACCGATAACCCTTATAGGATTAAAGCCTGTTCTCAATAACAATTGGGAAAACACCAATAACCCTTATAGGATTAAAGCCTGTTCTCCAAGTCCGCCGGGGCCTTCCTCTTCATGCATCAATTCAATCACAATCATTTCATCTTTTAAATCCTTATCTTGAGTTAGGTTATCGTTTAAAGACACCTAAACCTACACCGTTCATCAATTCATATTCAATCAATCAATACAATCATAACATCATAAAATCTTGGACTTATATTAGAAATCTGGTGAGTCGTCACGGCCCGTGATAGATCTGTCACGGCCCGTGACAGTACTGTCACGTCCCGTGAAGACTTGGTCACGGCCGTGACTGGATCGTCAAGTTTTTCCACATCGTCACGGCCCGTGACGAACTTGTCACGGCCCGTGACCGAACAGGGTCGGCGACCGCCGTGTTGCGCCTTGGTCACGACTCGGTTATTCCTCGTAGCGGCCCGTGACGAGATCGTCACGGCCGTGATGGTCTCCATCACGGCCCGTGATGTAGTCATCACGACCGTGATGGCTCTTCTGGGCGAATTTCGTGCGCCGTCCTGTGCCGCCGTCGCTCCTTGTGTCGTCACGGCCCGTGATATGTCTGTCACGGCCGTGACGGGAATTCTGGGCGAGTTCCGCCCCCTTTTCCCCCTCCGAACAGATTCGAAACTTTTACTATATGTATATTATTTTATGGAGATCGATTATACTATGTTTTCTACGATTTTTAGCCTTGAAATCTACATCATATACATCATCTATTAATCTATTTCTAATCAATCCATCGCATGTAGGGGAAATCCTTTCTAGGGCATAAACATCATAGAGATTTAAAAACCAGAATCTACAACCTATGATTATCATATCCAATCCATACCTAAAGTCCTAATTATGATCATAATTACATACAGAAAATCTTAATTATAATCACAATTACATACCGTCCTCTATAGCCAACCTATCTTCTTCCTTGTCATTGATCTCCTACTCCATGTTGATCTAACCCTGTAAGGAGAGAGAAGGAAGAGAGGGAGAGAGAGAGAGAGGAGAGAGGTTGAGTCCTATTTTTAGGGGAGGCAATTCAGTCCTAGATGGAGTTTGAATGCAATTATGACTTTGTGTATAATTATACTTTTAAAAAATAATTCTCTCATATGATTAGGAATCTCTTAAATATTTATTTGGATAGCACTAGAAATATTAAATTGATAAGAAATAACAATTTGACTTCAATTCAAACTCTTTTCTTAATCCTAAACAACTATATCTTTTCTTATCTTATCATATCTTCCCTTTATTTTATTTTTTATTTATTTTAAAAATATGAGATATTACAATGATTCCTAGGAAAAGAATGATTTTCGTAAATCTCATACAATTAGGGGAATTGGCAGGTTGGAGGGGGATATAAAGGATTTAGAAAATTTAGTACCATGAGCTATCAAATTTTTTTTAGGGAAATGAACTATCAATGTTCTCTCTGTTTTTGGACCAATTTTCTCCATTTTTTTCCTTTGAGTAAAAATGTTTAGCCAACTACATATTACATATGCCTACCGAAAGAGTGTTCCAACCAGACTTCAACCCAAATCTTGAAGTGTTTAGAAAATTGTTGTATCTTTAACCTAAATTTTATGAAGAGAAAAATGAAAAAAAAGTAATCAGTATTAGGCTACAGGGATTTTTATGTATAGAGAGTTGTGGTTTTCATTGTGTGTATTTTTTGGTATTATAAATGGAATCCGAATATTCATTCAAAAAAACGTCGGAATTAGAAATTAGAATTGGGATAAAAAAAGATTTCCAGAGGGGCTGTTTAGTACGAGAATTAGAATGATATTCTCGGAATAAGAGTGATATATTCTCGTGGAAGGAACAAGAGGAATATTTTTGTGGTATGGATGATTGATTATTTGTTATTCTAATGAACAAAATTAAATAGTATTTGATTGAAATAAGAATAAAAAATAATAAAATAATAATTTTAGTAATTGTATTATATATTTAATTTAATAATACTTTTGAATTTATTTAAATTATTGATTCTATTAACGTAAAAGAAATAATCGTAATATAATTCTATTTATTGAGTTAAAATAGCTTTAAATAATGATAAAAATATTCATGCTACAATGAATTTGATTTTGTAAATTAATATGTTTCTATTTATATACAATTACTCTTTATTTTTAAAATAAAATATCAAATACTAAATAACTATGATATTATAGTGATTAAATAATACTTGCAAAGACTAATTAATATTTCTCAATATTTTTCTTTTAAATATTACCTAATAATTATAATAATATAATAATTAATTTATATTTAAAGTGTTGGTAAAAAAATATTGGTATTATTATATTCTATTATCATTTATATATAACATAATATATCATTAATTATGCATTTAATAAGTTTAAAATAAATTAGTAAAGCAAAGCAAAAGGAACAACCAAGTGTCTCTGCCGTTAGCAGGAATATTTTTTTCTTGTATTAGTAACAAAAAAAATACGGTTTCACATATTTTTATGTAATTTTAAAAATGAATAAGAACATAATGTTCTTCGGATATTTGTTTCTCTTCTTGTTTTTTATCAACCAGGCCCAAATAGTCCTCTTGTATTTTGAATAAAATTCAAAGTTCTTATTCTTCCCCCACTTAATTTAGCTTAAACAATTTTCTTTGCAATTTAATATATATTTTCTAGCTAATATTTTTAATTATCAAATAAAATAGCTAACTTTTAACTAAACACAATAAGAATAAAATTCTCTTACCTTTAGAATAATTAATCTTATGGAATAGTAATTATTTAACTAATAGTCTCAACTGGATATTGTTCAAGTAAAAAATTGTGTGGTATTTTTACTTCATTATAGAGCCAATTCGTCATTCTAACCCAAACACTGAAAAGCTTTAAATTTTGGTGATGATTCCTGATGAACGAAATATGAAATAAAATACAATGTTTTTTTTAGCTAAAATGTGTTTCTTCAGTACAAGTCTCCTTCTAATGGGGAAGGTAAGACTGTAATTCTACTCGTGGAAGTTGCAATGTTAGAATAATGACAATGGAATTGCTTTTACCTGAAAGCCCAGTGGTAATTTTGTAAATCTTGTAAACTAACGAGTTATTTTCGTCATTTGGAAGGACAGGGAAATAGATAAATAAAATAAAATAAATAAGTTGATCGCACCATTTGATGTGCAACACGTGGCATATGAATTTAATAAAAAGGAGACGGCTTATTTTGTTTCCCTCTCTCTCTTTTCCCTTCACTCGATGCCCTCTTTGCACGTTGCCATCGCCGCTCACCATGTCACACTCAAATAATAATATAGATAAATATGCTCATTCACATGATCAAGTTAAAAAGATTACAATTTTCAAACTAAACATTTTAAAAACTTGATATTATATTATGCATAAAGATCTTTGATTTCGTACATTTCAAAATTTAATGTTTCATGTAAAACTTCAAAAATGTGAACCCAAGCCCACTCATCTACAGCAGCTCATTAACCCAAATGGCCCACATCCCACCCCAAACCCCTATCTATAAAAAGGGTGGAACCAGAATTTTTGCCCTCTTTTTCCCACTCCCTCACTCTCTCTCTTGCACTCATCTCCCTCTCCACACAAGAACCCCATGGCTAAGGTTTGAAGCTTCATCTATTGTGCAGCTCAAGAAGACTTGGTAGAGGAAGAAGAAAGGTCAAGAGAGGAAGGAGAAGAAGGTTTAGAAGCTTTGGGAAGGAGAGGAAGAAGAAATCACCACCAAAGAGGAAGAAGAGGCTAGGGAAGAAGAAGAGCAACTAAGGCTTAGAGATTCTTGCCAATGTATGTAAAGGGGATCCAATCCCTCACTCTCTACTCATCCTATTGATGTGGATGTATAAGAACACATGTTTTTAGTATTGGAGATGAGAGGATGGCATTTAGGAGTATGCATGTTAGGTGTTTGTTGTTATGTCCATATGACCTTCTCCATGTATTAAATGTGATAAGAACCATGTGATGATTTCTATGCTTCCCTATGGTGATATTAATGTTTATATGCACATCATATGACTCATCATGTCCTAATATGCTAATCTTCCATTGATTAGATGAATTTCCATGTATTAGGGTTCCATTGTGATACTATGAATCATATGAGGCATGCCATGTTCAAATTAGGGTTCTATTATATAAATTTCTGCAATGATAAGCTTCTCCCATGTGTCGAATTTCAAATGATGTGAATAGGATGTATTATAAACCCTAGGTTATGTATATGAACTTTAGGAGGGATTTATGAACCTTAGGTTGGAACTTAGAACTCAATTGAATGTAATTTAATGCCTTTAGTGCCCATTGATAATTCACGAACCCTAGAACAACACAATTCACTCACATATGGATTCCTTTGAGAATGTTAAGTTCATAGGTATGAAAGGATTGAATTTAGGAGTGAA
>LTAE01000516.1:30444-80770 GCA_001647135.1 Pontederia paniculata
TATATATATATATATATATATATATATTAAATTTCTCTAGCACAAAATTGTGGAGTTTACTTCTGAGGAGCTGAATCATCGAACAACTCTTGCATTCTTTGGATTCAATTTGTGATAAATAAAATTTTTGGGGATCCAAAATAGTCTTCCAGAAATGTGTCAAGTTGAGCAGAATCAGATCCAAAATAGCAAGAACATGAAGAACACACGTTTTAAGGGAAACCAAAACCCCCTTTCCGAAAGTAAAGAGAGAAGAAGAAGAGAAAGAATGGGCGTGCGTGGATTGATGGGCTCCCGAATGGGACAATATTCCATTTATAGCCCTATACCCACCATCGTTTGCACCTTATTCTCGGCCATCCACTCATTGATTTCGCGTCACTGTGCCTTCTGTTTCTGCACGTCCAACTATCCGCGTAATATCCATAAGCTGGCGGTGAACTTGGACGCAAACTTGGACCAAATTGCAGCCGCGAACTGGCATCATTGTCCGCTCCTAGCATAATTGACCCGAGCGCACGTCCATTTGCTCTTTGATCGACGGGAGTGATCGTGGAGGTGATCTCGACGGTCATATACAACATTCTCTCACTTGACCGTCGAGTTCATTGTATGCTAGCAGTCCCACTATGCGTGCAAAGTTTAACCGAAGATTCTATTTCAAAATTCACTATATGTGATAACTTCATTCTGACTCAACTATTCTTGTGTCTCGTCAAACTAGCATTCTTGATGAAAATTTCAATGATAGTTTTGTTAACGAATCAACTAACATGTCACTCGTAGGTACATACGTCACAGTTACATTTTTTTTCCACCAAGTCCTAAATGTAATGGTTTGTATCTCAATATGTTTTCCTTTTAAATTGTTAGCTCCATTGGATATCAAGTTTATCGCTGCTTGACTATCATAGTACATTGACAATAGTCATTTAACCAAGTTGAGTCTTGGTTCTAAAAGAAAACGTCAGAGCCATACACCATTAGTGGTTGTTGTACTGCACGCAATGTACTTAACCTCTTGTGTGTGCCTAGACACACACCTTTTATTCTTGCTATCTCAAGAAATGAATGGGCCACTCAATAAGAATAAGTGAAATGACATGGACTTTCAGTCATCTGTATCACCATCGAAATTCGTATCTGAATATTCTATTGCCTCAACATGTGTTTGCTTAGTATGCCAATTTTAATTCCCATTTTTGAAGATGATCTAATTCAGCCTTCTTGCCATTTCATAATTTATACGATGTTGATTCCACGAACTTTGTAGGAATTGCATTTTGTGTGTAACTCATGATTGCCTCACCCCAAAATCCTTTAAGCACGACGTACATTTTACTGCATTCATTAATGTTAGAAGACTCAATGCCTTTAGGAATGTAGTAATTCGCCTACACTTCGGTAATGCAATAATTATCAAATTCCTGATAGTATACTCTCATCCTCTATCTATCCTTAAACACTTTATCGGTCTTTCAAATTTTTTTTGTGCTTTTGTCTTATACCACTTGAAAGTTTCAAAAGCCTTGATTTTTCTTTGTAAGAGAAAGACATAACAATACCTAGAGTAGTCGTCAATGAATGTAATAAAGTATTCTTTTCTCTTATATGTTATAACACTCAATGAACCACAAATATCAAAATGAATTAGTTTCAGTAATATCGATAACCTTGTCCCCATATAGCGACGAGTTCTTGTCATCTTACCGGTCAAGAAATGCTCACAAGGCATTATCATTGCATCAGATACGCTCGACACTAAATTTATTTTCTTATTTGTTCTATTTTCAAGTTTTATGGATGTCCTAGTCTCTCATGCCACGTATCATAATCAGACATATAGCATAAAGTATAGTGGGAATAACCTTTTATTTCATCATTACTGTCTATTACATTCAGGCAAAACATGTCATGTCCGAGTACATACTTTCCCGTTGTATAGACCTTCCTCTTTTTGCCAATAGTGACATGACCACTATTGAATCTAGCTTTAAACTCTTTCTATAATAGGACGGGAACAAAGATCAGGTTGCGTAGTACATTCTTGAGAATCATAAATCTGTCACCAAGATTTAGCTTGTACTCTCCAACACATCCAACATTCAAGTAGATGTTGTTCCCTTTGTAGATTCACTGTTCCTCCTTTTGTAGTTGTTTGAAATTGATAAGATCTCTTTTAAAAAAAAAGAAATTGATAAGATCCTCCTTGGTCTTGGCAGTATGGCTGGTCGCACTTGAGTTGATCCACCGTCCTTTGATGTCCATCGTTGTAGTGTTGCATTCCGCCACAATGACGAATGAGTGCTTACTTGGACATGCACTCTTGTTTTGCTGACTGCTTCCTTGTTCGTGATTCGGTCCCTTGTTTTAGCCTTGCCCTTATCTTGCGGGACTGTTGGCCTTAAAATGACCAAAGTTTCCGCAAGAGTGATAAGATACTCTTGGAGCCTTTTACCCTTTTGGCTTGAGTTGCCTCTTCTTTGGGTTGAAGTTTCGCCCAACATTCTTGCGATGGTGCATAGTGTGGGTCTCCTCTTGTCCTTCAGCAATCTCCTCTATGTCGTAGATGTCTATTTTCTTCTTTTCCTTGACTGTGTCCTATTCAGTGGACAAGATTGAGGATAGTTCTGCCACTCTCTTGATTGACTCATTCATACGAACAACCATAATCGTCATGTCGAAGGTTGGTGGTAGGTTGTTCAGGATTGAAGTTATGTGTAACGGCTCAGGTAAAGCACATCCTGCAACCTTTAAGTCCTTTGCCATCATGATTATTTTGTTGACTTGATTGGCTGCATTATCGTCCGCCTTCATCTTGCACGTGGTGTACCTATGCATCAATAATTGTACGTTCATGTCCCTCTTGGACGCATATTTCTCCATGGTAGCTTCCCAAAGCTCATATACACTTTGGTGTTCTTTGAAACAACTTGATGATGTTGTCCTCCATGTACATCTCATCACCCTGTTTCTTTTGTTCCATAACTCTTGTATGAATCGCCCTCTGTACCTCGATGGCTCGATCTGGAAGTGTTGGGGCAACATTGTCTACAAAGTCTTGTAAGTTGTTGTGAACAAGTGTTCATATCTAATTCTCCGACTTCAAGTGTCGTAATTAGCATCATTAAAATGATCCAATTTGACTAATTCAACGGCAACAAACTCCGACTTATTATTTTCTAAAAAATATTTTATTATTGTGAGTAAATATGTAAAAATTGTGATTATAAAAATTGTTAATTTTGAGAAAATCTAATATAAGAAAACTAAAGTTTAAAATTTGTATTCACAATATTTTTTGAAAAATTTAGGAGGTCAAAATTGATGTAACTTGAATTCAGAAAATTTATTGTTGAAGTAATTTCCAAGTGTATGAAAATGTATCAAAAAATCAATTTATTCAATAATATTCTTAATTTTGAATAAATTGGTTTGGAAAAAATTATATGTTTGAAGTAATGATTTTAAGTTTTAATTTCAGATAGGACAAAAATTATTTCAACCTATATATATATATATATATATATATATATATATATATCTTTAAACAGTTTAGTCTCGTCAAAAAGAAAAATTCAAACAAAAGTTTTAGACTTTAATTTTCGAAAATAATTTCTATTTTTTTTCAACTAAAAAAATGTGTCAACAGGGAAAAAGTTAAATAGAAAATATTTTGGATCCGAAAAATTTCAATTTTTGAAACAACAAAGAAAATTGATTTGAAGCAATCAATAATAATTCTATGAATTTATAGTGAATCATAATTCAATGATTGTTAATTTTCTGATTTAACAATATATTGCAGAAAGATTGCAAAAGGTTTTATGGTGTCGATATAATAATGAATGTTTTATGCACATAATTTATAGAGATAAGAGTCAATAATATCAAATAATTTGCATAAAAAAATCAAATAATTATATAAACTGTTTGTCAAAAATAATATGAGAAATAATAATTCATTAATCAACAATTAATCTAATAAGAGTTATATTAGAAAATTAACGATTAAATCTAAACGGGATTAAAGAATATAATAGGTGCTTCAATGATTGAATATAATTTAAATGGGCCGCCAAAAAAAAGTCTGGTGGCGGCAGGCCGGAAAAGAAATATTACCCAAGTGACCAATATATATATATATACATATATTATATGGGCCTTCTATGTTAAATGTTGCGAAATAAATTTGTAGCCTATCTAAATTTCTAATGGCTTGAATAAATCTACCGCTGAGATTTTGCTGAATCAATAGGGTAGATTTAATCACATAAAGCTATTGGAGCAAAAAAAAAAATCAAGTTTGCTCTTTTTTTGAAAGGAAAAGAACTTATTGCTCTTTTTCTTTTGATCTCTCTTTTTAAAACAAAAACTCTCAATTTTTTTTCACCTCTCCACCTTTTTTAATATATTTTTTATCTATTTTTTTTTTGCTTTTTTTACTGTTTTAGGTTAATAATAAAGAAATAAATAAAATAAGATAATAAAAAAGCAAAAAAATTGCTTCTTCTAGATGTCGATTAGGACAAGCAAATGATAGTGGCACTAAGGAAGAGGATGCGGCAATTGAAAATTGAATGGGTCGGTTGGAATCATAGTGGTGACGAAGGCAATAGTTGTGTGTTGCCGAAAGCAGCAACGATGCAACAATAGCGTTGTGAACCAAACGTAGGTGTTGGTGAACAACGTGAGAGATGAGGGAACATGCATTGACTTGCATCAGGGTGTTTGAAGCAGGGTTGGCGTGGCGGCTTCTTACGCGGTAATGGTGGCCGAGGTAGTTTCAGGACCAATTAATGTGAACTAACCCTAACCTTAAACTAAGTTGCTTAAACCCTAATTAAATCACCCATTTACGAGAAATAGCAAATATTCATCCATCCAAGCATGTTTCTATTACAATATTTGGGAATTATATAGAGTTCCAAACACCCATATTATCATAATATGGAAACTTAATAACAGAAAATCTACTTAAAATGAAAACTAATCAAAAGACTTAAGCTAAACTATTGGGCTAAAGGTCCACAATACTAATGACTAATGACCATAGACAGAAGGTCGACAAACTAATCTGGTTCTACATCACACTAATAGTGACTCATTAATTGTTTTGTTAATGTTCACATTCTTTAATTGTTTTGTTAATGTTCTGCATTCTTTAATTGTCTCTTCCCTTGACATGATATGAAAACATGCATTTCACTTTTATGATATTAATGTTTGTTGAGAACTTTCTGATAATTCCTCAATAAAAAGTGATATCATGATTATCTAGTCAAATATCTTGTGTTTGTCTACTTCTTTACGTCATCAATTTGAGTTATTGATTCCACCTCATCGTAAGATATTTCACTTGATTTCTTATCAAGAACATGATAATGCTAATATTCATGTTGAAATGCATCACAATTGACATTTCTTAATAATGACTATAAGCTTTCTTTTGATGATCATAGTAGATTTGTGGACATACATTTGAATGCATATGTGATGGTTTGTATGCATCTTGAATTTTATCCTCACATTACTTTTGATGAGTTTTATTAACGAGCCATTATTACTTATTTATTCATTGTAGACAAGAATACAATGCCTATTTACTCGATTTGCCGCATAAGCTGAGTGTTCAATGTTGAAGATTTTCACTCATATTATGATCCATTTGAGCTTCCTTTTCTATCTATAGGCACTTTTCCTGATAGTCATTATTCTAATAGTTCGCTGATTCAAAAGATTCCAAACTTCTCACCTCGACATCGTCAACATCTCTTCTTTCATTGGAATGATTATCCACCTATTGCAATTACTTGGATTTCTGAAGTTGATTTTTGTCATCTTGATGATGTTTTCATCATCTATACCTCTTGCAACTCATCAAAGTTGACTTTTTCTTAGTCAGGGAGAATTGATGTAATAGACAATATGCGTCATATGCCTTAGTCATCAGTCTTTGGTTATGGGCCTTGTGCCTTTAGTTCAATTATGAGTCCACTAGGGGTTTTCCTTATATTAGTTTACCTTTTATTTAGGTTCCCATACTATTTGATATAGAGGTGTTTAGAACCCTATAAATACTCTTATATGGTTCCTTTGGAACTTAGACTTGATTAATGAATATTCGCTATTATCATATTTTCCCCTAAGTGGATTCAAGTCTCCATCACCTCGTCTTTCTCTAACAACCAACCTCCAACTTGTGATGTTACTAGATAGTACAATCTCTACCAAGAAACCTCACCTCACTGTATTGGTCCTAAAGTACACAGAATTCAAGAGAAAAAGGTCACCAAACAACTTAGATCTCGGATGGGTAGAGCCATAAAAACCAAGTTATCCTTAAATGCAGAATGTAAGAACATTAGTCAGCTTGCTTCCTTTTTCTATAACATAGGTGCCAATGTGTGACACTATATATGTAGGGCATTAAGAAACGCCACAAATTTTATTAGATAATTTCACAACTTCTGATAAGAGTTCAAGATTGGCAGTCATGTAATTTGAAGATCCAGTGTCTATTACTCACTTCATTTTCTTACCTACAGAAGTAACAGGACAAATACCTGCCATGTTTTACTTCTGTTGTTGATGCCTTGAGTGCCATATCCTTGTTAAGTAACCTGAGAACATGCTGATATTGTCTTCTCAAAAGAAAAAAAAACATACTGTTATTATTCTTGTGTAAGCATTCCTCCCTTTGTATCATTTTTCACTGAACCAGTTGAGATTGTTGAATTCTTTCAAAGTCTAAAATTGTCTCAGAAGAAGATGCATTACTGACCATCCCTTGTACCTTTTTGTCAAACTTGAAATTTGCAGGAAACCTAATCTATCTATAGTACTGTTTCTTCTTATGACTTGGTTTATGGCAGTGTTCACAGATAATACTATAGTCATTCTTCTGCTTTCTAGGTTGTGGCCTCACACCAAGAAATGCCGGTCTTCAGTACCTTTGTTGAAAAATTACTAGTATTGCATCGCTCTTCTTCAATCAGTAAGGAAATAACCCAGATTTATACTCGCCAAAGGGGGGGACATCAGCAAAATATGAGTCCTGGCTTGATTATACAAATCATTAAGGGGCTGTTTGGATCAGAATACAAGTAAAAGAATAGACATAGAATATGTTCACTTGTATTTCAACAAGTGAACATATTCCAATTTTAATAGTGTTCTTGGGTTCCTTAGGAATAGACTTACTCCAACTTTGTGGAATACAGATGGTGGTTTCACAGATTTCGAGATGGTTTTAAAAAATCGAGATGTTAACTAAGTTAATCTTATTCTAAAGTGTTTGGCAGAATTTCAAGAACAACTCTATATTCCACTCTCTATTCCTAATCCAAACAGGGCCTAAGGCCCATAAAAACTATGAACAATTTCTGATGCAACAAATATTCAGAATATTCTTTTTATTTATCTAGGACTGGAACATGAGGCATGTTGACAACTCTTCCCACGGATGTTTCAATTGTTTATAGTAATATGCAATCAACATCCATCCTTGGTTAAGAGAAAACACATTACAGTGTAATGATTAAATCTTGGTTTCATTAACTTTTCAAATCTCCCGTTCAGATCCAACCACACAGAACAAGCATCTTTTGAATAAGCATAGTGCTGCAATAATCCATGATAAAGTTACAAATTGCATCTTCTCCAATGCATATGTTGAGAGTTATCAAAATCATCCATCAAATAAGTTCCATCAATGAAACCGTGCATGTTCTTGGCTAACAGAGCATTGAAAAGAGCTTTAGTCCAAACGGAATTGACATTTGAAACCGTCAATTAATAGGGGTTCAAAACCATTCAAGGAACATCTAATGCATTAAGAAACAATGGACTAGTGAAATCGATAGAAACCATAGCAAAATTAAAGGAGGATGCTTCTGAAGCCATTCTATATCACAGAACTAAGGAGAAACACCCTTAAAACTACAAGAAAACCCAAGAAACAAATCCTTTGATAATAGATATGAGAAGAAACAATGTCACTAGATGTTTCAACGCTTTGCTTGAACTGCAGCTCTGATACAATGTCAAGTTGAGCAGATTGAAGAATTGGAAGAAGCGATTGGATCCAACATAGCAAGAATACGAAGAACTCAAGTTTTTTTTTGTTGCGGGAGGGGAAGGGGGATCTAAAGACCCCTTTCAATGTGTTTTTTTATTGAATTCCAATTTGTATGTCCTATTTATACTGTTACATTGTAACCGAACACACCATTGCATAATAAGAGATATTATCTGTCTATTGATTTATCAGCCTATGTTTCCTATGCAACAGTGACTCCTCGTATTAGCTTCGTACCTGTCTGATACCTGCACACCTTCCAGCTTGCATGCTTCACATTGGTCCTCAATTGACAAAAAATGCATACTTCTCTTGCAATCTTGTAAAAAAAATGCTCATTAGTTGTAATAATGAGTATGCCACCTATATTAATTATAAGTAGTATAGAGATCCCACGTTACTTTGAGCTTGTCCTGCTTTTAAGTCGAAAATGTTCTTACTTTTCTATTGTGCCTATCAACAAAAAATATAAAATTGTTTGCTTAACATCCATTAATTGTAAGAGAGAGTACTTTGTTTATTTTTGCGCTTTTAGTCATGGAAAATAGTTGCTAACTGAGATAAAAAACTATAGTTTTTTTATGAGTAACAGTCCTAAAATATGCGACTAAGTAATGTCTAATCCGTTCCATTTGTGCATATTTAATCACATGAATGACCACTATGCAAGTGCATGTCTTGCTCAGTGAGGCAGAGGACAATGTTGATATGTGTGGCATGTGGGTATAATTAATTGTGTAAGATAAGTCATGGAATATGCCATGGGCTAACTTTGGGTAGTCAGCACGAATATCTGAACACCAATTATATCTAAATCAAGCATGTGTTGCTGTACATGTTGGATATCTAATGGATCTTTATTTACCATATTTACTCCACAAATATTCTTCTAAAGCTCTGTTTAGAGCTCTAATTCTTGCAGAGCCTACTGATAATGTAAATTCTATAACCAGGACACATCATTTCGTTAAAGAGAAAACAATGTTTATCATGATCACTTTTAGTTGAGTTATGTTTGCTTTTGTAAAATACATGTGTGTTTGTTTCACAACTTCATGTTCATTATTCAGTTTAACAACATTAGTGTTTAATTTTGTGCTTTATAATGTTATATATTATGTACCCTTCTAAATAAAAATAAATTATATTATGCAACTATCCTTCCCATCTCCATCTCTTTTGATTTTTCTTTTATCTAGTTCTAGTACTTTAAAATATTTGATTTATAATGTCACTTTATAGGAGGATACAGTGGAGGTATTAATGGAGAATGGTGTTGATGATCTTGTTATCTCTCTCTACCAAATGGATTTAGACCGCACTCTATTCCTTTTAAGATCATATCTTCGTGTCCGCCTGCAAAAGGTGATGAACTGTTAATCCTTTCAATGGTTTTTCAGCAATCTTAAATTGAGAATCCTTCCTATTGCAGATTGAGAAATATATGTTCCACATTTCAAAATCTAACTTATGGAATCGGCTTTCTGAGCAAGAGCAGAAATTCACCGAAAGGTTTGAAGAATTTGTGCCTCATTTATTTCTATTCTCCTTGGATACCTTGTACTGAAATATTTTGCTCTGGTAATAATCTGCTTTTGGTAGGTGTATAGATATTATGGAAAAGCATCTTGAACAATCTGTACTTAAAAGATTGCCATATGGTTATCAATCCATGTTGAAACAATCCATATCAAGTGAAGAAGATGACATGGGTATGTTTTGAAATTTACCTTGTAATGTGTATTGTCCAACTTACTTTGAGGAGACAGTTTATGCGATGTGCATTCGATGGATAGTTCAGTTATATGCCGAGTGGATGCCTTCTAAGTTTGGTTGCCTTTTTTTCATTCCAAATTAAAAATATCAGGAAAGAGCTCCAAGTTTAGAGATTCTCATTTTTGCAGAATTGCCAATAAAATAGATCGTAGGCATTGTTATCTAGAAGTGTAAGTAGGTCAGATGTCAAGGATGACAGCTTGATTTATATTATTTCATTGTCACATGCATCTTTGTTTTGTTTATTTTTTGTCTTTTCATCTTATGATATTACCAACAATCGTGAAAGATAAAAGCAATAAAAAATAGCATGAATGAAATAAAGATGCTAAAATAATGTGTCATTTCTGCCATTTCCCTACCAATTTTCTTTAATAGTAGGTTGCAACAGTTAAATTTGATGTAAATACAAGTGTTGGCTCAGTTTTGATGGAAAATTTGAGTTGGCTAAGTTTGAAAGCATCAAATTGCATTTCTTTCTAGGATTAGTTATGATATTCCACTAAATGAGTTATACTTTATGTGGACACAATCAGTTTCTTTATTGAATTAATTTATTTTTGGACTTCTTATTGATGTTTGTGAAAAATCAGCGGCATCACATGTTGATCGTAAACACAAGGCTTGCTGCAAGCACTTTGTTTACTTTATTTTCACATGTTTATCTTTTTTCTACTCATCCTAGTAATGAATGATGTATGACTATCCATCTCATAGGTCAAAAGAACCTTGTTACTTCATGTTAGTTTCTTTGTCTATATGGTACTGAAACCTTCATCTGAATTCAGTTCCAGAGCCTCAGTTAGATACCTTTGTCTTTTGCAAGACGAAAGATGCTGTTGGAGCTTTCCAGCTAGATGACACGTAAATACAGCTGACCTAGTTTCTTTCCTGCATTACTCTTTCAAGATTATCTCACTTAGTGTTTCCTGCAGAGGAGATGAAATTGTTGATTTGATTGCTGATGACTTGTACGTACTCCGCTATAAATCCATAAAGGGTCTTGTGGAGGCTGGCAAAATTGACCTTGTGTGATCTATCGTAACCAAAATTAGACATGTTTAAATTGCATGTCTAATCTACTAAAACAATTTGTAAGTGTGCCAACCTGATTCGTCACTGTAAGATTTCCACTTCATTCTGATTACATGGGGAATTTTATCTTGATAACTTCCTTTGTTATTATCTTAATGTTATTGCATCTCCTGTGAACGCCAGTGATTGGTCCCTTGTGCACACAATTTTTTTCTTCTTTTCCAGAATAGCATGTTCGATCATCTTTTTTCTTTTTTTTTTTGAGGGGCAGCATCAGTTATTAGTTTTATACATGGAAGCAACATACGGACGTATTGTAACCTTAGTTTAACAAATGACAAGATGGAGAGGACATTTTAGTTATCCTCTTGCTTAGTAATAATCTGAACATTATTTATTTCATAGAAGTAATGATCTGAATAAGTTTTGTAGAAGTTCTTTGGCCAGACAGTCACTTTGTTCTCTTATGTCAATTCTGATTCTTGTATGACATTTTATTTTTTAAAACAGTACGTACAATTTATTGCTGGTTAGTCCCCCTGCTTTTATTGACTGTATCTGTTTACGTAATTATTATTTGTTTAATTTTGGATGGAAGCAGTAAAAATGCCAAATGACCTCAGCTATCGCTATCTTGTCATAGGATATTGCAAACAAAAACTAATTGTCTTTCATCCATATGACTTTTCATTGTGTCATCATCATGAACATTCGTCTTATTCAAGATCCAATTCCATATAAAATAGTTAAAAACACAATAAAACCAGTTGCAATCAGTCAGCTTAAAATTCTCATATTGGGTTTTTAGACTAAGAATTTTTTTATCTTTGTGGTCATGTATATCTGAATTTACAAAACTCTTTATTTCAAAAACCTACTTGTTTAATGAACTAACGGAAGCAAACATGTAATTTTTCCATGCTGGTGGCGCAGTATCATCTGCAACATCTAATGGTCAAACCATTTGTGAGGTGCTGGATATTATGTGCATTGGCTAATAGTTTGCTAAAATGGTTTTTCCTCCAAAAAACAGGGGCTGCCTGACCCTAGCTCTGCTTCATACACCTTTAGCATATCAACATCTAGTTCTACTTGCTACTTATTGTGATTCCTTTTCATATTCTTTAAACATCTTCAGTGCTCAACGTATTTTCTAGATATTTGGTAAGAAATGTATTTTGGACAGTGATGTGATTAGTTTGTTGGCATGATTCCTAGGAAAAGGATGATTTTAGTGAATCTCATACAATTAGGGGAATTGGCAGGTTGGATGGGGATATAAAAGATTTAGAAATTTTAGTACCATGAGCTATCAATGTTCTCTCTGTTTTTGGACCAATTCTCATTTTTTCCCTGAGTAAAAATGTTTAGCCAATTATATATTACATATGACTGATAATTTAGCTGCTTTGCCGAAGTATTTTTCTATTTTACCCTCACGTTTAAAAAAATAATTGATAAGTGATGCAATAGGTTGAGGATTTTTTTACAAATAAAGGTGCTGCAGTGAGTTAAACCAGAAAATGTGGCTCTCTGTAATGAAGATAGTAGAGCTGACAAACAATTTCGTGGGTTGTGACACTAGTATCGAGATTTGTGACAACGAATATCTAGAGGTGAAAATCATGAGATGCGGAAGCCATAAAAAGAGACTAAAATCCTAAAAGAAATAAGTCCTCGACATTAAACCATCATAAACAAGCACATGACGTCATTCGTGATAGTTGTATGGAATCCATAGAGAAGGCAGAGCACGAACACTAGTAGTAAACTACTAAAAAATCATCTGAAGAAAATGACGCGAGTGGTTGTGAAACATAGCATCAGAACAGTAGATGCAGAAAGTAGACGAAACTATATTTTTATCATTTTATATTTCTCCTGCTATAAGAATCAGTAATATTGGGCACCCTTGTGAGCACAATGTGTGGCACAATGGGGAGCTCGGGACCGCGCGAGGTAGAAGGAATGCCATGTGTGAGGAGCATTTGTTTCCACCCATGAGCAGCTGACGGGATGCCAATGCTCTCGTGTGGCAGTGGTATGAGCATGCTCATGTGTCACAGAGCCTTCGATAAGAAAAGGTCGTGCATGACGTCTAGGTAGTTTGGGCGCCTGAACAAGCTCTTTGAATTATTTAATCGTAGAAGTCTTGACAATGACAGTGGAGCGGCGTTGTGTGAGTGTTTATGCTCGAGAATTTGAGCGAACGCTTGTCCAAAGGGTCCATGTCTCCTATAGGGCTCTCTAGTTACTTTGGTGCTTCAAGATGGGCCTCATCTACATGAAATACATAGAGGAATGAGAGGTCACGATGTAGGGCGTCATCCTCCCAATTAAGACATGCACACCAATTTCAACCCAAACGTTTGGTCAAAACGCCTTGGCTCAAGCAATTTTATTCATGAAAGTAACAAAGCTATAACAAGGTGAGACACTAGCATGCTTCCTCTCAATATACCACAAATTCAAATCTAGGGGTAGAATCGTGTCATGAGACATGGAGGACCATCATCGGTGGTGCATTCTATCCCTTACATATTTATGATAATGCCACTAGTTGGCTAGCAAAAAAACTGAGTACAAAAAATGTTGGAAAAATGGCAAAATTACAGAAGCAAAAGGAAAATCGGAACATGTGACATTCCCCCATCTAAGTCGGTGATGTCCTTGCCATTACGATTTTAAAGTCTTTAATTTTATTTTTGAATTATCATAATGCTTTTGCGAGTTACCAACTTGCTTCGGTGGTCAATCTTCTTTGGCTCCACTTGACAAGATACTCCTTGTAGTTGGGTCCTTGAGCACAAAGAACTTCTTCAATATCTTTGGTCAACTATTTGCGGATTGTCAATGGAATGTGGTTTGACACCCTATGCTTTGGGTCTTTTGCATATTTGATGAACAACTTCAGAAGGCTAACGTGAAAATTTAGGTGATGGAACTACATAGGAAGCTCCAATAGGTAGGCCGCTTTGCCAACCTTCTTCAAAATGTGGAATGGGCCTTGGAACCAACGCCAACAACCGTGGGACTTATCGTTTTGAGTTGAACGATGAAAGGAAAATTGACATAGATCCAACATCCTACTTGATGCTCCACATTTTATGCTTTGAAATTCTTCTTTGGCACGAGTCATAGCGAGAACGCAATAGTAGTCTTGCCATCAATGGCCTTGACTCAATCCTTCTTTCTTGAGGGAGGGGCTGCAGTAGAAGGACTTATGATGCTTGATTTTGATACTAGACTATTAGGTACCCTTCGAAGCGTTCTTCCCCTTTCCCTTATTTCATTGCAGATTCTATTCACATTTGGCGGGCGTCTTTAGTGGGAATGGTTGGATTGTTCCTCAAATAAGTTGTATTGATAAGAGCACCTTGGACCTCATGTTCTTTCCTCGCTATATGGGGACTACACATGAACTCTTTGAGTCTTGAATCACCAAAGGGTTTGTTGGTGTCTTGATCGATATGTTAAGGTAGTCGAGGAAACCCAATCCCATCACGAGGTCATGATCATCCATTGGGATGACAGTTAGGTTGACAAATCTTGGCCATTTACCAAGATCCACTTGGGTGTCTCGAGCAATCCCTGAGGTCGCCACTACTAGTGAATTCACCGCCTTGAGCCTCGACAAGTCTTTTGAGAGGGGAAAGTTGGGTTAATTTTCTACAAACTTAGAGATAAAGAGGTCAGAAGCGACTATGTCGACCGGACCATTGAGCTCCTTCTCTTCTACTAGCAACTTTGTGAAAATGAAACCTCATTGGTTGGTCATCAGTGGAGTCGACATGGAGTAAAAGACATTTGTTGCTCCCATGTATTTTAGCGACATGGGAGTCTCCTCTTGTAGTGTACTTGCCATCTTCAACAGAAAATGGTATTGACTATTGCCTTATGTGGGTAGTTATTTTTCCAGTAGGGACTCTCACAAATGTAGCAATGTTTTAGATTCACATCCCGCTGAATTTGCCTGACTTCTTCATTTGGGGACCATTTTGGGGGTTAGACCTCCACCCATTCATCGACTTGGAATGTTCTCCCCAACAATGCCCAAAGCGGTCTGCGTTGATCGACGAAGAAGAGTATCGCGGAACTTGACATTGGTCGTGTCTCCAAATGCGGACCAAATGATCAACACGGACCATGTCATCCTCGGCACGACCCACATTGATTGATTGAGTAGAACCAAAAAAATTATAAACGCAGATCGACACTGACTATGTTACCTAGACGTGAACTGCATCGATTTGCTTGGAGAAAACCCCAGCGTCGACATGGGCCGTGCCACGTTTGGGCACGAATTATGTCTTGGCGGCAGATCATATGAAAGCCCAATGTAGGCCATATTCCATTGAACTCGAGCAATGATTTACCCTAGGAGTTGTTGTCAATTCGAATCGGGTTCAGGAGTAGAAAACCCTAGAATTATTATAAATCTAGACCAAAATGGGTTGTGTCAAAACCCTAAATGGACCACGTTATGTTACAACAAAAAGAGTCGCGTTCTTTCCACCCAGACTATGCTAACAACTTGTAGAAGAATGACACCAACAAAATAGACTGTGTATGAACCAGAAATGGATCTCGTCCAACGAGGAAGAGATATGAGTTGCGCATGATGGAAATGACCCATGTCGCACCTTGACGCAGACCATTTCTCGAGGATTGATGGTTGATGAAAAATGGATAGCGTCAATCCCTAGAGCGGGCCGTTTTCCAAAAGATGAGTTTTTAATTGATTTTATGTATAATAATGTTGATGTATGATATGCTTATTAAAGAAAAACTTAAATAAATATTAATAGTCTTAAGAAAAGATAAGAAATGTTTAAAATAAGCAAGATAGAAGATGATAGTTTAGGTCTTTACGTGCTCAGATTATCAAAGGGAGAAACGAAAGAAAGTTAAAGGTAGGGTCAAGGGGTGTAGTTGAAGGCAAAATAATGAAACTCCACGACAGTGAAGGCAAAATAATGAAACTCCACGACAGTGAAGGCAAAACACTTAACCATTATTCATGTTGTACATGCCTCTCCACCATGTCCAATGAATTCTGGACTTCCACCATATGAAAATATCCACCCACAATATAGGATCGTCGTGGATATACAATGATAGTGATATACAATTATAGTGATATACAATTACCGACGAGGATACATGATAATGTCATGATGTTCTCTTAAAAGATGAAGAACTCTTAACCAGATGATAAAATGAAAGATGAAAGAAGTTAAATAATAACTTCTATAAATGAAAGAAAGAGAGCTTAAGAAAGAAAGATAGAAAGCAAGTCAAAGATGCATGATGAAAGCAAAAGAAAGAACATACAAAACAAATATTGTTCTAAGAAAATAAAGACATAAAGTTAAAGGATAAGATGCAAAGGAAATTATGATTTATTGTGCCTTTTTATATTCATTTTTTTTTCCTATTATATGCTCACAGGCACAATAAAAGTTATTTTTTCAGCATACTTATTTTATTCTTCCCCATTGAGCCTTACATACTGGCCATTAACCCATGGGATCTTACCCTAACCTGCATCTGAATCCTGTAGGTAATCAGACTTAGATGATGATGATGGTGGCGTGGATGACGAGAAAGTTCATGTCGTCATTCATGATTGCACATGACATGGAATGAATCGAGTTAGATGTCTTAATAAAACATGGATGTAATAGTTAGTGTTTGGATTTTATGTTACGGAGTTTAGATATGATGGATAATGTGACTCTAGTTATTTATTTTAATATAAGACATTTTCGCAAAGTATATATTTTTTATAAATTATTTTAAATTTCGTATACGTGTACATAATGTTGATTAAAGGGCCAAAAGTCAAGTCAATATTAAATGTTAAGTCTAAGTAACATTTTCAAGAGCCATTAATAGGCATTTGGATGATGCTTTTGGGGTGTTACATCCTCTGCTATATTATTATATTTAGATGATGTAGGTTGTTTATGATCATATTTAATTCATATATATATATATATATATATATATATATATGATGTTCATGATAAGAGACCGAGAGGCTCATCTAACGTATTTGTAGGAGACCGAGAGGCTCCCATGGATACCTAACGTAGATTGGAGAGGGGTCATCCATAGCATTGAGAGAGTTATGTGAGAAGCCTCTAGGGATTTAAGTTCAAGCCTTGATTGCGAGAGTAGATAGGTTTGATTTCTCAATGTCTCAAGTCGACATTATTTGATCTTCATGTGTTCATTAGAAAGTAATTCGAAAAATGATTCTCATGTCCTAGCTATTTTTCCTGTTTGAGTTATTCGACTCCAGTCTTCTTGCGGCACTCTCCAGGTTGATACCATCTGAAGTGAGTGCAAGCCTCCTAGGGGGTTGAGGGTGCTGCTGAGGTGGTGGAGTGTCACAAGGGACATGTGTCTTTCGGGATTATACAAGCGGTTGTCATGCTTATTAAGGCGTTGACCATGTTGATCCCATCTAAGCCAATTTTGCGCGACCTGTTGCAATGGAGCCTTTCCTTTTGCAACATTTTGGCACTCAACTTCATCCTTCTCCAAGCGTTTAGCCAGCTTGGAGACATCATCGAGGGTCTTGCACTTACCACCAATGCTCTTAATCCTTAGCTTTGGAGTCAAGCCTTTGACAAATTGGTTAGCTCTATTTCTTTCATCCTTCTTCAAGCTACTACACTTCCCTAACTTGATAAATTATTTCAGGTATTCCGCGACTTTCATTTTGCCTTGCTACAGCTCGAGGAACTCGTGCTGCTTCAAAACAGAAAAGTAGTGGGTTTCAAAAGCATCTTTGAAACTCCCCCAAGCAACCACAACCTAGTTGGGGAACTTAGTGACTTTGGTGGTCTTCCACTAGTCATTTACATCCTTCACCATGCGATGTGTAGCATACATGACTTTCTAGCTTCAAAGCATTGCATCAGTCGTGGTGTTTATCCAGCGCTCTGCCTTGTCAAGATCATCAACATCATTGAACTATGAAGGCAAGAGCTTTAGAAAGTGTTGGATTATATCCATGTGTGCGTACGACTGCTGACCTTGATTACCCATAGCTTGGCTTCTCTAGGTCACGCTGCACACCTCTTCCTGATATTGGAGGGACTGGTCCTATCGATTTGCCACACGCCTCAGTGTCGTTCTACATATCATATATCATGAGAACATGATCAATATTAATTTAATAGCATTAGTACCTTACAATAACTTAACTCGGGTTGGCGCTGCGACTCCTCGTGATGCTTTACACATGAGACTCCAGGTACAATTGGACGTCAAGAGAGTCTTTGTCTTTAGGCCATGATACTTAAATGTAATGCCCCCACAAGTACATCCTATCACGTGACAGAACGCCCTTCTGGAGATGCAACAACATATATCCCACAAAGTTAAAACTTTCATAATAAATAAAGCATGAAGAACAACGACAATATCATCAAACATAGTCAAACTTCAATTATTCCCATATAATTAATTTTTCATCATCTTTGTTGATGAGCAGAAATTGTGTTTGACAATAAAAGGTGACACCATGTTTCAGAACGTCAAGGTTAGACAGCTCTGGACCAGTTGAAGATTTTGTTGAAATTCAATTTTGTTGATGATCACAGTTCTGTGAGACCATTTCCAGACCAAACTTTGATCACAGGTCGTGACCTTATTTAATGGCTCGTAAATTGAATTCCTGACATTATATCGGGCACATAACAAGCTATGACACATTATCATGGACTCGACGATGGGACCTATTGTAATCCATCAATTTATCACGGGTCGTAATATAACATCACGGGCCATAAGTCAATATCTTCACCCGAATAACCAGCAAAACATCCGACTCACAACCCGTCACAATCCTTCACGACCTCGTCAGGAACGACAACTTAGGTCATATACTTGTCATGACCTGTGATCACATGTCACGGGCCATAAGTCATCCTTGGCAGACGACCACCAACTGAAATCAGCTGATCCACGACCCGTGAGAATTCTTTACAACCTTCTTCATACACCGTTACATCGATCATCACAGGCCATAACTCTAGATCACGGCCCATGAGTGAAAAATTCCAATCCTGAAAACCTAAAACTACCTGATTCATGGCCCATTTTTGTCTATCACCATTCACACACCATTAGTCGTGTTATCACGGGCCATAAGGTAGCATCATGGCCCATAAGTTCAATGTTCAGACGAGCTACCCCCTAGAAAGTCACCATAACACCCTGCCTACTCGTCTTTAACTGGCCCAACTACATGATGGAGATCATGATAGGACTAGAGGAAGAAGCCCCCGACTTATGGGTCATTACATTTGTCACGACCCATTATACTCCATAACGGGTCATGACCAAGAGGCAGACTTCCACCATCGCGGCCGCAACTGCATTTTTGAGGCACTTTTTCATCTGGTCATGGGTCGCAACTGCTCATCACGCCTCGTGACACACTGACGTAGCGTCGACGTACACCTTTCACGAACCGGCACTATGTTCATGAGCAGCAAAAAGACCTCCTTACGGGCCGTAACATAGCATAACGACCCGTAATGTTCTACAGTCCAAGACTTAAGCACCGCTGCCTCAGTCGTTACAGTTCCTCACGCCCCACAACTCAGCCCTCACGACCCATAACCTCCTTTCATGGATCGTTACATGCCATGGAGAGCTCTAGCCATCCGAAGCGCACCAAAATTCCAACCCGCGGAGCCTAGCCAGAACCTATTGTTGAGGAGCCACCTCCAGCCCCTACATTTGGCCTCATTCCTTGGCCAATCAAGACGGTATTGAAAAAAATGGAGCATCCATAGCGGGCCGATGTTCTCTCTTCTCTTAAGCTTAACCCCACCAAGTTCGCACATGACACCACCATGACTGAGTACAACTAGCATCGTCATGTTGTTCGGGAACATTGGCCTTGAATTCTTTATCAACCAGTGGTGACCAACTTTCTCTCCTATTCCGTTCGAGTTCCTGAGCTCGTTCGGAATCAAGAATTCCACAGGTGATAGGAGACCATCTTATTCCTTCCAACTTTTCAACACCAAGTTCACTCTCACCTGGCCGAGTTCAACACTGACTATTAGTTTCCAAATGATGGCCATCTACGCATCCCGAAGGAGTTTGATGCTATTGAGTTTTAGAGGAGGATCACAAGGGCCAACCACCTCAATTATCAAATCGCCAAAAGCACTATCATCCAGAATCCTATATTTCGCTATGTGTACAGGATCCTCTCCAACACAATCGGGAGGGGCGATAGCGATGGCTCAGTAACTAAACCCGAGTTTTTCTTCATTTACTGCATGGCCACCCACACGCCGATTAATGTGGGGGCATTCCTGGTGCGCAATTCTAGAAGAACTCAAAGAAGGACAAGGGGACGATAGTGATTGGCACCCTCGTCACCCCTATTGCACAACAACTCAACCTGGACCTTGATGAGATCGCCTCGCTAGATGACTCAGCTTTTCCGGACCATCGCATCGTCAAACGATGAAGCTTGGGGGGCATCAAGAGGCATGAATGTGTTTTCTTTTTCAATGACTTCAATATGATACTTCCATATTCTGAGACGGAGCGATTCGACCCCTTCAATGAAGCCAATTGGATCCTGTTGCCCACAAATGCACCTCAGCCACCGCCACCTTGCCTAGCTAGTGCACCTCCACCGCCAGAGCAGCCCTCCTATATGGATGTGGATCCTACTAGTGTAACAGTCGCCTATGGTTTTACTGCCATGCATTCTATTCTAACTTCTATGTAGGGCGACATCAGAGACATCTGTGATCACCAGAAGAGGACTAAGTCTATGTTCTGATGCATGCATGATTACCATGTCGACTAGGGACATTATGGAGCGCTTCTGTATCATTCATATCAGTACCCTCAGCCACCGCCTCCACCACATCAGGAGTTGACTAGGTCATGACAGTTCTCTTTATACTCTTTCTGTTTTTCATGTCCATTGGAGTCTTTGTTCTCTTGCATTGTGTACCCTCCCTTTGGTTGGGCCTAAACACTAAGGACAATGTTAGGTTTAAGCTTGGGGGAGTTGCATTTTCATGCATCATATTTACTTATGTTATGCATTTTTCATATTTACTTTATGTACTGCATATGCATTTTGTGTTTGTATTGCATCATCATTTTATATTGAAAATCCAAAAAAAAAGAAAAAAATTGAGAACCCAATCAATCATCATTGATATTTTCTCATGCCTTGAAGTTATTTTTTTAGAGTAATATTCAGAGACATCACGTTAGATAGCAAAATTTTAATGCCTTAGTTTATCACTTATCGCCTTAACTTTGAGAAAAGATGGATTGATGCTTATTGTCTACTAAATTTAGAGCTACTTAGACGACAAATTCTTGTTTTTATTTTTCATGTTCTTTATTTAGTATTGATAATAATTACATTTTTATTGAACACATAAGTGTATGTTGAACTTATTTGAAAGGGCCCAACACAAATGGGCCCGAGAAAAAAAAATATGTTTCTATTTTTTTCTGCTTTTCTTTTCTCCCTTCCTCCTTTTTTCCTCTGTTCCCTTTCTCCCACTCGAAGCCGTCCAGGGCATCACCAACGCCAGCGATTTCGATCACCATTCGACCATCAAAGACCACCACCGAATAGTAGGCGAGGAGATGAGTTCGTCCATGGCGATTGAGAGGTGTTCCGCGGACAGATTGCAGCTTGGCCCCGACCTTGGGTTGTCGGGGCGCAGAAGGGAGTTCACAGTTGTATGACGCGATTCACCGTCGCCCTCTTGACGGTAAGTTAGCACAAGTTTTAGATTACTTTCGTGATTGTTTTTGTAGAAGGGTTTTGAATGTTTGGCAATGTGAGAGTTGTTTTTCCCCTTCGAATTCGTAGTCACCGCTTGAGGGAGTCTACCGGCATCCTGGTGGCAATCACGACCTCGTTAACAAGCATTGGAGTCTTCGTGCTCGTGAGCACATTGCTGCCGCTGTCACGGCTGCACGACATCACATATGCCATCACCGGAGTCGAGAAGGACATCGCAGGATCGAATGCAAACCTTTGTTTCACGTGTCACTCTTGAGGTTGGAAGGACTTGCTGGACGCATTTGCTACAACGGTGGTAAATTATTAACATAGATCTTAATATCAAGAATGAGCGTAAATTGGTTTGATTAATATATGGCTGTTCTTAATGTTAATTAAATAAGTTTATAAGGTTTGAAGATAATTAAGATTGGTATTTAGCTAGATTCTTAGCTAAGGTGATCAATAGATGTAGTCATGGTAACATTAGAGTTGATATATATACATGTATATCAAATGAACAATTTATGTTAAAGAATGACTAGTAATCAGATGTTAGATATATTCAAGTAAATCATGGGAATTTCTTTGTAGTTAAATAGAGTTCATTATTGGAATGACCCTTTTTACTTAATTTTGGAAAGATATATTAAGTGTGCGTATTATCAGATTAATTATGATTTTCTCTATATTAATGATCTAATCCGAGAAGGCCTATGAGTAAGTAAATGTATACGGTATATATATAATATGCATAGTGGTGTGCATAAATAAATGACAATTGACATGTAGTAAGAGGTGACAAATGAGATTTCTGATGTAGAGTTATGATGCTACAATGAATTAATTGTTGTAATCTGATTGGTGTTGGGGTGTAATTGTCAGAAGTGTAACTAATTGTGTACCTAGCTTGGACTGTAAAAGATGAGGAGGTTAAGGTAGTAAACTAGATTCTAATGAAATAAGAGTTCGACTTGAAGATAACTTGGCAATTGCAAAAGAGATTTACAAATATTATTATGGTCTGATGCTAATGAATTGGGAGACAGGTGTTGCATCTTTGTGTCAAAAGGACTAGCACGTGGCTGCCTTGAATGACTAAGATGTGGCATGTAAGTGATAAATTGGTATCAGTGATAAAGAGCAATCAATGAAATTATGTAATGATTAGAGGCTTGTGGAAGTTCCTTGACCATGTGAATTCAATATATATGGGATTAATGTATACGATTAGTTGAATAAAAATATGAAAACTTTGACTTCATACATGCATAGTTTAATCATCATCCAGCATAGCTATTTTAAATAATAATCACTATTGCAATGCCTGAAATTACTGTAGCGCTAAACTACTATAGAAAATCCTAAAATCACTGTAGCATCCGAAGGTGATTATTAAAAATAATTAAACAATTGATGTATTCATTTGATGATGTATACGTACTAATATTAAGTATGCGGTACAATCATGATTAATTATTATCTTATTATATTCTTGGAATGCTCTCATTTGAAAAATGACAAATAAGTTTTATTTTAAATAAGAAATTTATAACTCCATTTGGACTTGGACAAATCGGGACGCTACTATGAATTTTATCAATTCAGGTGAGTGAGACTTTTCATAAACTTAGAGTAATACCATATCGTTGTGATTCATTATATTCATTTCTTTAACTCACATGATTGATTAAGTTGATGATGTGATGATCTTTTGAGTTATTGTTATGATATGTCGGTTTCGGTTTTTCGATTGGATATGGATAACACCTCTCCAATCAACCCTAGGTATCCGTTGGAACATCACGACCTCATACGAATCCCTTAGACAAAAGGGGTTCTCCCTCTCAGTCTCAACCTCGTGAAGCTGAAATGAAAGTCACAATTCATAAAACCCTACTCCTCTCTCTGATCCTTGTAGAGCCTTTGTAACAAATCATTTCCTCGCGGGACAATGTTGCAACAAAGATATGAATAACAATCCAACTACAAGATAACATGAATAAGAACTAAATACTATTTCTTCCCAATGGAGAGGATTCTCCCTCTCGATCCCAATCCTCCATCGAAGATGTCATAACAAATAGTTCACAATATCAAAATCAACACATACAAACTATAACGAATATCAACTGTATGCCACTTCTTCTCAATGGAAAGAGTTCTTCCTCTCTGTCTCAACCCTTCACTGAAAATAGGGCAACGAGTAGCTCACCACATCAAAACTACATATAGAAAGCACATTATGCAAGAGAAGATTGAAAAGACACATGGAAACATTAATGCATTAAAAGATTAATTCAAACAACAAATAGATGTTCTCAACTCATCCAATGTTTAGGCTTAAATGTTTAGCCTCTAATAGCCATTACACACATCATAAACATGTCAAAACAAGAGTTCTTCATTGGAAATTAACAAAGGTAAGAAATTGAGAACAAAAGAAAATGATTCTCCACAAAATCCCAGCATGAAACCTCTCTCTTCTCCTCTGGTTCTTCTTCCTTCTCAGCAATGGCGGCGACTCCCTCCTCCTCTCGGAAGCGGAACCCTCCTCCTTACATAAATATGAAATAAATCATATAAAAAATGTCAACTCTAGATCTCTCCTCAGCTGGTAAAACCTTCAAGTGGTGGCTCCATTCCTTTCGAAAATGGGAACCCTTTCTCCCTCCTTACTTCTTGCCTTTTATCATCTCCTTTCTCCCAATCAATGGTTGTCACTTGTCCCTTGCCAACCTTTGTCAATATGCCCTGGATACTGTCAAGGAATCTTCTGTATCTGTACCACAATGACGGTAGAAGAATCTGCAAGAGTTTATTTCAGTTTGTCTTCTGGCGGTATTTGGTAGGTAGTGGGCGTCAGGGCTTGAACATCTACATAGGTGCCACAGGTCCAGTTTTCCAGCACAAGTGTCATTTGGCCTTTCAGAACTTCACTTAAAAGAGTCTTTGGAGTGAAAATATGCACTTATGCCCAAGGAATTTCAAATGATGCAAAGGCCATAAAAATATGCAACGATATGTATAAATTAATGCAAAATTCATGAATAAAGCATAGTATTTACATATGAGAACATAGAGTAAATTCTTTGTCATTAACATGCCACAATAATTGGTTCTCATGACCCTTGATGTTCAACTTTCTTGTACAGGGACTTTGAATCATATGGAGGTGTAAACCAGATAGTATGATGACTCTACTAAGGCTCTATTGTGACACAATCCTAACTAAAAGAAAAGAAAAATAAAATAAAAAGGAAAATCTAACTAAAAAAAGGGCAGAGACAAAATAGTTATACATTAGAGTCGTTAGCTTGACTTTGACTCAGAGTTTTCTACGATTTATGTGAGGGTGCAAATATTCATGAAAAGAAAAAGAACGAACTCACCCAAAAATTAATGAATGATTGGTGCAGTGGTGGTGATCATCATCCTTTTAGAAGTCACAATCCATTTGAAACATCAACTTTTCTCCTTGAGTAGATGCTTTAGTTGATAATGCGGATTGTAGTGTCATGATTGAATAGCATTGTGCGTCGGGAGGTTTTGCTTGTGGTTAAGGCGATATTGGCTGATTTTGAATTGGAATTTATTCTTGAAGTTGAGTTGAAGATTTAGGCCTCCATTGCATCGGTGCAGTCTTCAAAATTGAATCTAGGTTCCCCCAATCATGTGGTGAATATGATGATGATGGTGTAGAATTAAATGGGGATTCCACAGGTGGATTCTTGCGACGCCATTGCATTGAGGTTGATGGCATCTCTATTGACGATATGTGATGCTCTTCCTATGAGGTGGTCATGCTAGAGACAATGTTGCAGTTGTGGTTGGAACCTCCGAAGGTGAGCTCCTCCTTCGAACTTGTCCATTTTCGATGATGTATGCACTTGTCTCCTTGACACGCCATTGAGTTGTACATGTACTCCCTTGATAGTTTCTTCTAGGCTTTGATCTTGTTTTGTAAGAATGCTGATATTGATAGGGGCACATGACGAACGTTGGGTTCTCCATAGTGTTGACCTCGGGAGCTTTAGAAATATGAGAAGTCAGTTGTGCAACTTCTTTCTCCAATTTATGAATTTTCTCTTCCTTCTCTTCGAATTTGAGTTGTTGATTCTTGTGGAAGAGGAGATTGCCACATCATTAACTCTATGTAAATTTTTCAATTCATCCAATTGAGCCTCCATATTTAGATGAGTTTGTCTTTGAATTGTTAGTCTTTTTCAATTGTTGTGATGAATTGGTCGACCATATCTTCAAGATTGCTCTTTGGCTCTATTAATGTTTTGATGTCATTTGTATTTTTATTTTGTTGTCTTAAATTTGATGTCTGTCTCTCTAAATTCATGATTTGATCTTGCTGCACAGAGAGTTTCTTCAATAGAGAATTCCTCATGTTTGTGATGATAGCAAGTGGGTCCATGGATTGATCTTCTATTTGAGCTCGTTGAGGGTTCATAGATGTTGCCTCAATCTGAACTTCATCTTGCTTTCCAGCTTCTTTATTCTCCTCAATTTGCTGATTGATATTTGCTTTCTTCTTCGCCATTGAGGATGTGATGATGTGTGCTTGATGACTAAGTTGTATATAGAAAATAACTCCTGAAAAGCTTACACAACACTAGAACAAAAGTGAACGTAATAGAAAATAAGTCTCAAAGTAGCTTGAAATCAGAGTAGCAGTTAAATATTAACTCTTCGACAACGACGCCAAAAACTTGATGCGATATTTTTGTTCCAGAAAATGGTACCAAAAAACTTAATGCTAAAACAAGCAAATATGCTAGCAAGTGCACTAATTGTTCAAGTAATAAAGTATATAGAGTATAGAGTCGTCGATCCCATGAGGAATTAGTTTAACTAACTATCTAACTTCAAGGGCTAATAGGAGAACAATGAGTTGGGAAATGGAATAAAAGGATGAACTATGATGTTTAGGACCTTAGGATGAGAGATGATAAGATTAGGAACAAATTTTATTTTCACCTTGAGAGTAATTGCTCTCAACAATAATGAATAGACTTGACTTTTAGATGGATTAGAAACACCTAATATATGACCTCCCTTAACAGGTAAATCAACTATCCTCAACCCAGTAAAATTGAAAGTACTCCTTAATGGCATTACTCTCAATCTATTAAGATTGGGAAGCAAAAAGATGTATTCCTAAACTATTGAACCACTCTTAACGGAATAATTCAATAAACCACAAATCAGACAATCATTAACGGATCAGTAAGATAGGACATAAATTGCTTCAACTTAAAAGTAAATAATCAGTTCTATGTATATCATTAACTAACAGAGGATGTGTCAATAGTCAACCACTTAAGTCAATCGAAACTGAAGAAAAGTAATGCACCTAACAATAATGTTCATAAGAATCAAATAAAGTATAATCAATAACAGAAAAGGGTCCAACAATTTGCCCTAGAAATTGAGACTATTACAAAATAGAAAGATTGAAAGATAGAAAAATATTGATGCTTAGATCATCCCAACAATATGTAGAACAGAGAGTACTTTCTAGATTTGATGATGAACTCCTGCATGATCTTCTTAACGAGTGTACTGCACAAAAATTTTCTCAGCAACCCTTCAAGTTTCTCTCACGTCCTTGGCTTGCAAGCACAGGTTTCAGGCTCCTATCACATCCTAGCATATCCTAGCATCTGAATTATGGCTCTCATGATGTGTATTTATAGCCTCCAAAGAGTTTCTAGGGTTTCCATGGAGTTTGAGAAAGTTTGGAAATTTTTCCTTGTCAAAATAAGAAAATTCTGGTTAAATCCGTAGTTGGCTTTGTGGCTAAGATTTTATCTTCAAAACATCTTCAAATTTTCTTAATAATGTTTACTTTTGATCCCCAAATAGTTTGGATAGGTTTAGAATCTTTTCCCATTGAAATTCCTCCAAAAGATCCGAGTTTGAGCGAGAATGGGTGAAACTGTGCGTGTTGTTATGGGCTGTTGTAATAGGGCTATCATGGTCTGTAATGGAATATTGTGACCCGTAAAATGCCATATCACGGCCCGTGAAATCTAGAAATTATGATTCTTTGCTTGTGAAGTTGACTCCTTTCATCATGTAGTCTCTTCTAGCCCTTCTTTGCTTCCTTCAAAGTGATTTTCTGTAAATAAGTATTCACCTTAGGTAGAATCATGACTCGAACAAATATAAATAAATAATCAATAAAAACGATGGATGTTATTTCTCGATCAGCAGAAATAATGACCGTGAGGAGAGTTGTCGTGGGGTATGAGGTGTTGTAATGGCCTCAACAGGAGTGCTCATTCTCGATCAGTAGAATGTTATGGGGTCGTGACTTGAAGTTGCAGCCTTTGAGAAGTGAAATAGTGACTTGTGAGGCGATGTAACAACTACAAGTTGATATGCTCGTCGATAGGGTCACGGGACATGATAGAAGTTATGACCCGTGACATATGAGATTGCACCTCATGATGTCTTGTGATGCCCACGATGAAGAGCTATCCTATTGTCTCACAACTTGTAACAAGGATAACGGGTCATGATGGAGACATCTTTTGGGAGGATTTGAAGTCACCGGAGTTGGTGAAGGTGATTGGCGCTCAGGGTTTGTTGTTTGTGTGCGATGTCGCTGATGTGGTCGAGGGCGTGTGCGTTAGTAATGCCGACATCTTCTGGAGCTTTTCGAATGTCGGAGAAGGAGCACTTGCAGTTGATCTGATTGTCGGAGATGAATGATTGGTTTGTAATGGTGGAAATCATTGTCGTTGGAGCTGCAAAGATGAAGATGAACATGCAACATGGGTCAATATATATAGAAGAATGAATGACTAGTTATTGCGGGCGAGAAACGGTGTTTGTGGGGCATGAAATCTGGCATCAGCTTTAATTGCAGTCAAAATGGTAGTCGTGAAGTGGAGCGTCACGAGGCGTAATTTCCTCGAATTGTCGTGTTGTAGCTATTACGAGGCATGAGTGTAATTAATGGTGCATTTGACTAAAGACATCGTGGATCTTGACGCTTGTCGTGGGGCATTAAATGCTAGTAAGTGGCAGTTATGCGCAGTAGGTGAAGTAATACGGAGCTGTTGCAACCTATTATGAATGTCATGATACGTAACTATAGGTGTTATAATTGAATTATAGGCGATCATGACCTAGGTTGTGACTCGGGTGAAATCGGTGTTCTCATGTGAGATCATATTAACTTACGGGTCGTGATGATGTGTTACGACCCATGAAGACACTGGTAATGATGTATCAAGAGGTCATGAAGCATGAAAAGGGTTGTGAATCAGGTGCTTTTAGGACTCTCTTTCATGTTCTCATAGTACTTACGGCCCGTGATCAGCTATAACGGGCCGTGACAATCTGGTGGCTTGCAGATGGTGGGTCTGGCAAGGTCATGAAGAGATGTTACAGGTCGTGAGTCCGGTATGTTGCAAGTTGTAATGAGTTCAACTCATGACTTATGGCTCGTGAAAGTTAATTACGACTTGTGACCTATAGGTGACTTCGGAGATGCCATCCGTGGTGAGGTCATGATGGGCATACACGTCTCGTGACTTGTCAGTGTTTGATATAGCATTTGGTTTCACAGGTCATTACTGAAAGTCAAGTCCCGTGATGAAAATTTGATCAGGAATGGGTCTTGTTGTCGAGCCCATGGTGAGTGTTACTACTAGTTAACTCGAACAGTTTATCGGGGTCTTGAGATGTTATGCTCGTGATATGGTATCACACCCTGTAATGGCTTGAATGCCGGTGAAAATAGACTCATTAATAGTCGTGATGGAGTTTAACGGGGCACAATATAGGGTCTCACGACCCATGATGAGGCATCACAGTCCATGATTGAGACTTAAACTTGTGTTTTGAAGGCAATCAGATGCTTGATGACTCAACCAGGACTTTATGACGTCTCAAGAAAAAGAAAAATCTAACTAAAGGGTAGAGTTTAGGCAGAATAGTTCTAACTTATAGTCATTAGCTTGACTTGTACCTCCTTGTCGATCAATGTTTCTGGAGGATGATGGGATTCTTCTCGATGTTGTAAGGAGAGATCCTGGAGTGCGTTCAGCCAAGAATTTCGCTATTTGTCTTATCTTCTTTTCCAAGTTTCGTATGGATACATCATTGTTGTTTATCTTGATCTCCATTATTGTCATGAACCTTGTCATTAGCTCCTCCATATTTCTTTTGTTTTTAGCAAGTGGTGGTTTATGCAGAGGTTGATATTGTTGCCTCTGATATCCAGGTTGTGTAGGTTGTTGTGGAGATTGTTGCCCCTGTTTTGTCGCCACGAGAAGTTGGGATGATTCCTCCAGTTGGTATTGTAATTGTTTCCTAAAGGTTGGTTCTTGACAAAAGAGTTGGAAACAAAGTTGGCATTTTTGAACATATTTTTCTGGGAGGATTACCTTTAGGGCTCTCAATGTTTGGTCCTCTACTCGTATCACTTGGATTTGCTAGACTCATGAACATATCGAACTTTTTTATTGAGTGACTCCAGCTAAGTCACTACTCCATCATTGGTCACGCTATGGACTCCTCTCTTTTGAATTGTTCTTTTGGTCCTCCAGGAATTTAGTACCACATCTTCGATGAGCTCATAAATATCATTAGGTCGCTTCTTACCCATTACCGTGCCTGTAGCTGAGACTTCCAGCTTATCTTTGTCGCTCTGGCATAATCCATCGTAGAAGCCTTCCAATAGCTCCCTCAAAGGAATCCGGTTGTCAGGCACTCCAACAAGGAGTTCCTTAAACCAATTCCATGCTTCGAACAATGTCTCATTATCATCCTGCCTGAAGGATCACAATTCATTCCTTAGCTTACGGCCTTCTTAGGTGAGCAATATTTGTTGATGAACTTCTCCACCGGTTGTGCCCAAGTAGTCATTGATCTTGAAGGGAATGTCTTAAGCCAAGTGAAAGTTTTATCGTGCAAAAAAAATGGGAATAAGCATAGATGAGTTGCATCCACTAAGACATTGTTGCACTTAAAAGTGTTGCAGATGTTCAGAAAAGCGATCTAGATTATCGTGAAGGCTTTCGTTGAATGCTCAACGAAATTGGGACGATTGGATCATCCTTACAATTGTTGGGTTAATTTTAAAATTGTTGGCATTTATTGATGAAAGTGTGATTCTAGATTCAGCATCCGTGTATTTTGATGCCACATAATTCCTCATCATCATTCGAATCTCCTCTTCATTATCTTCAATATGCTCCACATTCTTATTGTCAACCATTGCTACTTTATTCATTAACTCTTGGATGAATCTTTCTATTTCAAGCTTGAAGTGAAGTGGTTGACTCGAGCTTCTAGTAAGTCTTCGGTTGCTTTTGCTCAATTTCGCAAGAGTTGATGGCCTGTGATACAAATTATTCCTGAAAATTACACAACCAAAAGTAAAATAGAAAATAGAAAAGTTTCAAAGTAATATAAAATTATAATAGTTAAAAACTAAGTTCCACGACAACGACACCAAAAACTTGATGCGAAAAATCTATTACAGGAAAATACATGCTAGCAAGTGCACTAGTCGTTCAAGTAATAAAGTGTAAAGAGTAAGAGTTATTGATTCTACGAGGAACTATTGTTAACTATCTAATCTCAGAGGTTAATAAGAGATAATCATAGGGTTAAAGATTGATATTTCTTCAAAAATCAGAATTTATTAAAATGATTATTTACAATAATAATAGATGATGACTAGGGCCTAGATGATTACAAGGATAAAGAATAAAACTGACGCTTTCTCACAAAAATTATTATGCACAAATTTTGCCCAAGAGTTAACTTTCCAAATGATTTAGAAACACCAATAAGTATGACCTTCGCTAACGAATAAATCAACTACCCAGATGAGAATAATCTGACAAGCATTCCTTAATGGTTCTACCCTTTAGATTATGATCACAAGATGCATTCAAATGTCTTCCTAAATTATTAAATTACCCTTAAGGTTGACCTAACAGACCACATACTACCACGTTCTTAACGGATTGCAATAACATGACATGAATTGCAAATAGAATTGATCACACTACACAGTTAATGATAAAAAGAATATAAACTCATAAAACTCGGACAATTATGTTCTGAAAGAAAACAACTAAAATTATAAATGAAAATCTGAGAAAGTATACAAGTTCTAAACCTAATTAATCATTCTTTTACAATAAAATTCGTCAAAAGATAGACACAGAGAATAAAACATAATAAAAGTGCATCCCAACATAAAGTGAAACAAAGGAATACTCTTCTGGATGTGGAAAGGGCGCTAAGCAATCTCCTAAATGGGTCTATTGATCTCAACCCCTCTCCGACATTCCTTCGAAATGATTCTTCATTCTCTGCTTCAAAATTTTGGTTGACAACTTGTAGTGTCCCTTCTCAGGTTGAATATGAAATCTTTTATATACCCTTCTGTCAAGGTTAGGGTTTCCTAGGTTTGGAGATGATACAATCACTTGCGTGTGAACCTTCTGATTGAATCTGCCTCTCTATCAATGGTTGTGATGAAAATCTCATAAGAACTCTTCCAAATCTTCAAAACTTCTTGAAATTAAATCTCTAAAATCTCATATCAGATAAAAATCTTTTTAGCCGTCAAATTATATCGAAATCCCGCAAATATACTTTTTCGTCAGTCTCTCATGGCCCGTCATAATGCTTCACGGCCCGTGAGTATAAGGTTCTTCATAATGGCTCAAGTTGTCACGGTCCATGATGAACTCTCACGGCCCGTAACTTGTATATTGATCCGATGTCCTTCAACTGCCTTCATCTTCTTATAGCCCGTAATGGTCTTCACGGCCCGTAATGATAAACTCCATAATAGATGATCGTCATTGTCCATGACGTAGTATATTGGCATGTTCTGGAAATTGCAAGGTAACGACCTTTGATATCTTGTTACATCCTATCATGATCTGGACACTCGGAACTTTATCACTATCTGAGTCGCTATATCATTCATTGCGGTCTTGACTTTTGTCTTCATGACCCGTAATGAACTTACATGAAATCTCATGGCTCGTTGGAATGGTCGTGAATTCACGTAATGGCTCGTGATGGGCTTTAATGCAGCTAATTTTACTTCATCACGACCCGTAATTGACTATGACGGCTCGTGATGATTCCTGGAGTTGTAATCTCCTATCGTGAATAAGCTCTTTTGCGATGTGGAGTCTATTTAAACCTTCCCTTAGCCTCTCCATCTAATTCCCTACAAAATAAACACTAAACATGAGTAGATTTTGGACTTGAAGCAATATGAACAAATAAGGATTAAAACAGATGCATGTCATGCCAAAATGACTCAGAATCATGTCTAATACAGGCCCTAAAATATGTTGTAAAATGCATGCATCACAAGACAACGATGGAGCAATGAAACACAACCCGCAGCGCCCTTGACGCGAATCGTGCTCAACGGATCAACGACGGAACTGACGATCACCAAACCCTAAAATCAAATTGGGCTGGGTCAAATTGCACATGGATCATGTTCGCCAGCGTAGACGCAACATGAGTCACATTTGATAGATCACAACAGAGACGGAACAGAAGTCGTGTTGCACCTTGATGTGGACCTTGTCCATGACGCAAAGATGGCGCCACCATCAAACCGCCAAATCGAAGATAGGACGCGGACTATGTCGTCCCTTGACACGGGCTGCATTCCACGATGACATCGAAATAGATATCGTAATGGAATCGCTTACCAGACAATGGGCCATATGCCTTCGGGATGCGGGCCGTGTTCCTTGAAATGATGGCAACAGGTGTAAAGTTTAACTCCAAAAATAGGTCACATCACTCTGATGCGGACCACGTCGATCAACCTGTTCAGACCTCAACCAGGATGCGAGTAGAGTCACCTTGACTCGGCCGCGTAAGAATTGAATCGGAGGGATGCAGGCGTGGACCATGTTGCCGCAACATAGGTAGTGTCTAGAGATAAAGGATTAGATTAAAGTGAACACGGATTGCAGTATCACAATTGCACAATACATACCATGCGTACTCATAACGTGGGTCATATCTTGTCAAAAAGGACGTCAGAATGATAGTCCGAAACAGACCGTGTTGTGTCTCAATGCGGGCCGTGTCCCTGAGGTGGATTATTGGATATGAACTTATTGATATAAAAATGGTTGATTGTACTTATTGATTGGTTCTTCATTTATGCACGTTGTTATATTAATTAAACATAAACGATAACCTAGACCAATTGATGATAATATTTAAAAGAAAATATTAATGATTGCAATTGAAGTGGAGCATAAGGAGGATGGTCCCCAATAATTGATTTATCTTTATTGAGTTATTACAAAAATTATTGGATCGAAGATTATTGAGTTCCTATGGGAACTATTGAGTTCCTTCGGAGACTATTATATCAAAGACTATTGATTTTCTCATGAAACTATTGATGACCTAAGTAGCCATATCGGTACTGAAGAGCAAACATGAATCCTCTATGCATTGATAAAAGTTACCATTGATTGTAATGATTGAATAACATAGGACAAGATAAATAGAAATAAACGAGTTGATTCTAAGTTAATGATTGAGCTTGAACATATTGAATAATGAAGTTAATATGCATCATGATGTCATGGTGCAATTGATGTTTTAGCCATTGATGGATGAAGGACAATGAAAATAAATGATGCAAAGTAAAGCATTGATCGAGCGTGAATATATTAAATGATAATGATATTGGGCACTCTGATGTTATGGTGTCATTGATATTTTCATCATTGATAAACCCATAATAATGAAAGAAAAAAATATAAAGTAAAGTTTGAACTGGACAAGAGCATATTGAGCCTGACAAACATGGCATTACGGTAATCCAATCGATATTATTGTAATTGAATAGGTATCGAGTATCGTCAAGAAGAAGGTAAGTTAATGGAAAGATAAAGATGTAAAGAAAATGAAAATGGTTTATTGATTATGATTTCTCTTCTATGATGTTTTTATACATGATCATTCCTATGATATTACCTTTACATATTTAGCTTAATCGCTCATGGAAGAATTGACTCTCTTACTTTTGATATTGTAGGTGTGACACTGATAATAGATGATGACATTGATGATGTTTATTCTCGTGATATGAAAGTTTGAAAATGATAGAAGTTTAGTCTTCAGTCATTTTAATTTTTCTTTATCAAGTTATTAAACAATTGTCAAGAATGTCTTTTCTTATTGGAATAATGTAATATATTATTTTATTTGATTAGACTATTAAAAAATATATATATTAAAGTTATTACTTTCGTATGATATTATTTATAGAGAAAAAATGGAGGTGCTATGCACCTAGCGTGGTGCATAATCTGGGCTCATATCCTATCCAATTAATTGTTCAGAATTTCAATTGAATAGGATCTGGGCCATTGATTTTTAAATCAATGGTCCAAATCATTCACCACACGAGTGCATAGCAAATTGCTATAGACCCACATTAACCTCTTATTTATATTGATGATCAATTAATTAATCAATTATTAAGTAAAAATATATCGTAGAGTCTTTAAATTTGTATTTTATTATGTGAGAGATATATTTTGTCGTGTGAGAGAGTCTAAATTTTGGAGCATTACATTATTAAATTTCAAATTTTAAACTAATATTATTGGTTACTTAAAAATTCCAAATTGAACACGAATCGTATAGGATTTTGAACGTGGACCGTACATTATAGTCATGAACTCGAATGATTAAATATAATAATAACTTAAATAATTTAATACAATATCCTTTGCATAAACCCTCCTAAGATGTCCTCGGTCACTTTAGGAATGAATACTAGGATTAGCGCATTACACTTTTTATGGTTGACACACGATGTACTTGATTGTCATAAGATTTTTGTACCACTGTAGTGTATTTAATAACTTTAACAAAAAGTTATAGATCAAGTAAAATTGATTTGAAAAAAAAATTATAAACTCTAAGGAGCATTGGTTAGAGCAAGCCGCCCTATTCTGACCGTAAATATTTTTTTAACTCTCATAATTAATTACTCTTTCATTTGAGAATCTAACCCCAACAAATTGAATCAATAAATTCGAGGTCTTACAAAATGGCATATTAGGAATACGCAGGCAGATGGCACCACGCCAGTGCATACGCCAACCCAGTCGCTTACTATATAAGAACCCAACTCTTTCCGAGAGACGCGAAAGAGAAAGAAAGAGAGAAAAAAAAAGGAAGGGGAGAGAGATAATGGAACAAGGTCTGCTCTCCAAAGGAGACGAGAGAGAGAGAAAGGATGCGGACGAGCGAGCGAGCGGGACGTCGCTTGCCTCGACGTGGTGCAGCGATCTCATGCCGGACGTGAGGAGGCTCCTGTACGTGGCCGCGCCCATGATGGCGGTGAGCACGGCGCAGTTCATGGTGCAGGTGGCGTCGAACATGATGGTCGGCCACCTTGGCGAGCTCGACCTCGCCAGCGCCGCCCTCGCCACCTCCCTCACCGGAGTCACCGGCTTCAGCCTCCTAGTAAGCTTTCCACTTCTTTCTTGATCTTGTCTTCTGTTTCGCCGAGGCCACGCCGTGAAGCGTCAGTCCTCCGTCTCCATGTTGGTTGATCGGACTCCAAAAGTGAGTTCGTCGGCGGCGGAGTAGGATGTCTCTTTCGGGGTCATCTCCTTCCGGCACTGAGATCTAGGGTTATTTTTTTATTTTTATTTTTTGCCGGGATGGACGAGGATGAACAAAGAGTTAAGATGTTTTATTTTTTTTTAATTTCTTTCTTGTTTTGTTCTTGTTGTCCTCTTCTTTTTAGGGTTTTCATTGAGTTGGATGCTATGTATCTTATCACAAAAAAAGTAACACAAAAAAGAGTAACACTAACGAGTACTCAAATATTATGATAATATTAAATAGCACACAATCAAGTCAAGAATGTATTCTTGAAATAATATTTTTCTTAAAAACTTAAAAATATGCATGTCTGAGAAAAATATTTAAATATGGTTTACAGAAGTTTGGAAATGTATGGTTTGAACAGTAGGAAAGAAAAACTATTTGGCAAAGTGAAAAAAAGGACTTGCTCTTGTTGCAATCATGTGGTCCAAAATGATGCTATTGAATGTTATTATTGCTGCTATAAATGATAGTATCTGCTGCCAACTATCTCTTTTCATCGTCTGCATTGATGGCCCGATCATATCTCCCCAGGTGGAGTGGAGGGTAATGTGTAATGTAAGCTTGCCTTCTGTATTAGTCAAATGATATTCAAAAGAGACGGAGATGGTTGCATCATATAATGTAATTTGTCATATCATTATTTGTCCTTTCCACTTCTTGTCAGTTAACAATGGATTTGAATGTTCATACCTTAAAAAAAGCAATGAAAGAAAGATGATTGCATCATATCTACAGCCTTCAATAGCTCGGTTCTATCAGAAAACAATACAACTTGATACATAGATTAAATTTACACTCATCTATGTTTAAAGATTGATCGATATTTGTCTTGTAAATCTTGTCTACACTTTCGGTCTTGCTACGTAGTGTGCATTTAGCTGATTGGTCCTCCTCCACGTTATTATTATCCTTTCTTTCCGACCTTTGGGTTGTTCCAATGGGACATCCTTAAAGTTCAAATGTGCATATTGACATTTTAAAGTTCATTCTTGGAGTGACATGAAAAAATTGGCTCATCAAGTAAATTGACCTGCAGCTAGGAATGGCTAGTGGTCTGGAAACTCTATGTGGACAGGCCTACGGAGCAGAACAATACCAGAAGGTAGGAACGTATACATACAGAGCCATATTCTCTCTTCTGGTGGTCTGCCTTCCACTCTCTGTCACATGGATCTTATTGGGAAAGCTCCTGAGATTAATAGGCCAGGATCCTCTAATCTCAGAGGAGGCCGGAAAATATGCAGCGTGGATGATTCCTGGCCTGTTTGCTTATGCCATTACTCAACCTCTGCTGAAGTTTCTTCAATCTCAGAGCCTGATCCTCCCTATGCTCCTAAGCTCCACTCTCACACTTTGCCTTCACATCCCACTCTCTTGGGCACTTGTGTTCAAATCAGGCTTGGGGAATGTTGGGGCGGCTCTGTCTATAAGCCTATCATATTGGTTGAACGTCTTGATACTGGGAGCTTACATAAAGTATTCGGATTCCTGCAAGAAGACGCGAGCACCACTTACAAGGGAGGCATTTAGAGGGATCAATGAATTCTTACGGATAGCACTACCATCTGCAGTAATGATATGGTAATTAGGCGGTTATAATTCATGTTTAATGCTCCCTGAATATTCTGATTTTTATGGTTATTTATCTAACATGGGACAGTCTTGAATGGTGGTCCTTTGAGATGCTTATCTTGCTTTCTGGATTATTACCCAATCCAAAGCTGGAAACCTCTGTCCTCTCAATCTGGTAAACAACTTCCAAACTATATTTTAGTTGTCTGTCGTACATCTAGATACTGGACTTATATTGATTTCTGATTCAATAGCCTCAATAGCATCAGTCTTCTCTACACTGTACCTTATGGACTAGGCTCAGCTGCAAGGTATCTCAGAAATCCTCCCCAAGAGAGTACATCAACGAATGAATTTTGATACTAGATTATTGCTTATAACTTTGAACAATTTTCAATGTATATGTAGTACGCGTGTATCAAATGAATTGGGTGCTGGAAATCCTGAAGGTGCGAAGTTAGCTGCAAGTATCGCTATGTTTATTGCAGTTTGTGAAGCTGTTGTTGTGAGTGCAATCCTTCTGGGCATCCGTCACATTTTTGGTTATGCCTATAGCAACGAGAAGGAAGTCATAGATTATGTTAACCAGATGGCTCCTCTGGTTAGCATTTCAGTAGTCGCTGACAGCTTGCAAGGAACCCTCTCAGGTATCATGTACCTTGGTTTCTGAGTTTATATTAGCCATGTAAGCAATCTGTTATATGATTGCTAGCATGAGCAGGTGAATCCACAAAATGTGCTTGAATTCATCCATGCTATTGTTTTTTTCATTTAATAACTTACTTTAGACTAATTTGAATCGATAGCCTTAAGATATTATATTTGCTTAACACCTTGCAGAAACCCCTTCCACTATTCTCTTCTGTTGGGTCAGGGAATCATTCATCCTTAAGTGTGATAATATAAAATAGAATACAGGTATTATGCATGTTGAATAGCAATGCTAGGAGCACATTTGTATACTTATATTAACATTTATAGTAGTAGTTGGTCTAAATTACCTGGACATTTACTATTAGCTGTGGATTTTCCATAGGATGAACCCTTTAATGTTAAAATTTATACTGAGTTCCTCTGTTTTATGGTGACGAAAAAATTTATGGTTTATCAGGTATTGCCCGGGGATGTGGATGGCAGCACCTGGGTGCTTATGTCAACCTTGGTGCATATTATTTGGTTGGCATCCCAATAGCTGTTGTGTTGGCATTCAAATTGCAAATTCGAGGAAAAGGGCTTTGGATTGGCATACTATGTGGGTCTATAACTCAGACAATCTTGCTGGCTCTCATAACAGTCTTCACAAATTGGCACAAACAGGTACTTACATCTCTTTGTTGTAGATTGCAATACTTAAAATCTGAACTCTGATATCAAGAAATTAACCGGGAGAACTCAAGTAGGTATCATTATATTTCCAAATCACAGAGTGAAGAGTTAAGATAATACTTCCAATGGACAAATTTTAGAATCCTTGGGAAGAGTAATAAAGATATTTGAACTTAATTGCAAATCATTTGCAGGCGAGGATGGCAAGGGAAAGAATATTCAACTAAAGGATGCCATCATAGAAGAATTGCTTCTAGAGAATTAACTTGATCAGCTCCTTGACGACGTCACCATCCCTGTTCGTCTTTCACTAGATATGAAAGGGGAACGGTGTATTTGAGTGGAAAATCTTCTTAAGATTGAGCCACAAGATTTTTGTATGCTTTTGCGTAGCCAATTATTACTTGATGATGTTACCATAATGTGGTAATTGTCTGCAGAAGAGTGTATACGGCTGTACTTCTTACAATGAGAGTATATTATCTAGTTACTTAGTCTCAAGCAATGTGGTTAAACACTAGATACATATTTTCATATTACTTGAACTCTTTTTTTCTCAAAAGTTTTGATGCAGGGGAGAAAACAATTCAAATCCTAATTTTATCTTGAGCTTGATCGTAAACTCAAAAATGAAGGGTTTGTGCATAAGGACACATTATTGAATTAACCAAGATTTTTCATGTGAATCATATTGTATAAACATATATATATATATATATATGAAAAAATGAGTATTAAGCGCTGTAGTTTGCAGCCAAAATCACAGCGGTTCATCTTTACTTTTAACCGCTTCCTTCTTCATCTCTATCTTTTCCATTATATATATATATATATATATATATATATATATATATGAAAAAATGAGTATTAAGCGCTGTAGTTTGCAGCCAAAATCACAGCGGTTCATCTTCACTTTTAACCGCTTCCTTCTTCATCTCTATCTTTTCCATTAGTGTTTTCACTCATGTCTCTTTCTCTCCCCCTCATTGCCTGTCCTCTCTTTATATATATATATATATATATAGAGATAAATAGTGGTGTAAACCCAAAATATATATATATATATATATATATAGGGATAAATAGTGGTGTAAACCCAAATAGTGTAAATCTGTGTAAATCCATACAATTTGGATAAAAAATTTGAAATTTTCCCTCCAAATTTTCCCGCCAAATAATTTTTTTTACCCAAGTTGTATGGGTTTACACAGGTTTACACCACCATTTATCCCATATATATATATATATATATATATAAGAGGAATATTAGGGTGTATACACAAAAATTGTATGCACCCTACGATCACATAATATCAGCCATCGGATGGACTAAAAGTTGCTTCAACGATATAGATTAACTATTTATTGGTTTACCTTTAAACCGGTGGCCCACTACAAAAAAACTGGTTTTCTTTCCAAAAATAACCCAAACGGACAAGTTTTTATCTCCCAAACAAGTTTCCTCTCCAAAAATTAGGGCAGCAGCACCAGCCCTTGAATTTTTTTAGGTGTGGCGCTCGAGTAATCCAAGATCATTCTCCGATCTCCGTTCTCCGTTCTCCAATCTCCCTCTGGTCGAAGTTCAGGCGCTCTCGCCAGACCAAAATCCCATAAGGTGCTATCCCTGCTCCCTAGTCTCTCAGCTCGCTTGATTCCTCGCTCTCTCCTCTCTCCGCTCATATTGCTAGTGCTGTTACTCTTCTCTTTTATTCTTGGTGCTGGAAGGTTGAATCGTTGCTGGTGCTCTTCTCCTTTTATTGTTGCTGCTAGAAGATGGGTCTTTCATTACTGCTGCTGGAAGGTGTGAACCATGTTGCTCTTCTCATCTGCTGAAGGTTGAATCGTTGTTGGGAGATGGGTTTTTTATTGTTGCTGCTGGAAGGTGCAAACGTTGCTGCTCTTCTCTTCCATTGCTAATGCCGTAAGGTGTGTACTGCTTTACTACTGTTGTTGTTGGAATTTACCTTTTATTGCTGCTGTTGTTTTTCTTCTCTTTTATTGCTGTTGGAAAGTATGATCCCTGCTGCTTAGATATCCTAATATATCTCCTTAGATCTAAGAAATCTGCTTAGAAATATATCATTTTTGCTAAACAAGTATCACTTTTTATTAGTTACTTACTGTAAGTTCTTACAGAATTAATCTTCTCTTTTTAAAAATTAAATCAAAGTTAGTAAGTATATTAATTCGATTGATCTTCTCTTAGTTATAATATCGAAGGTTAACCCAACAACTATACCAATATGCAATTGTCTTGAAGAGGCCGTCATTAGGACCTCATGGACTCAAGCTAATCCTGGCAGAAAATTTTATAGTTGCCAATATTATGAAGTAAGCTTTTCATTTTGCTTAAAAATTTGGAATGTGATTAACATTTTGCTTATCATGAAATTTAATTTAGTTTATAAATTGTTTTTGTCTAGAGAAATGGAGGTTGTCGATATTTTCAATGGATTGATCCAGAAGTTGAACCTCGATATCAAATTCTTCTTAATGGGTTGCTGAGGAAGATTACGAGATTAGACTCCGACAATGAAGATGAAAGACAAAGACTTCAAAATATTATTCAAAATGAAAAGAGAAGATTTCAAACTACGATTGACGACAAAAGGAGAAAGTCTAACTTATTTAGAAATATAGTGATATTCTTGTTGACAATAATATTGTATACTTTGAAATGAGATGTATAATTATATTATATCCAGCCTTGGTTTAGAACATTTGAAAACATGAGTGCAAAATATAACTGTTTATTGCTTTTTTTTAAAAAAAAATATGTCTATTATATCTCTGTATGTGGACTCAAGTCACTTTATCATTTGATTCAACCATCAGTAGCTATTTTGCTAAATGTTTTTTTTATCCTTATCCACCAAGGTGTCATGTGAGCATGCATAAGTCCAAAAAATTTGTTATAAAAGTGATGTACATGCCTGAGAATACATACATTATAGATATGAAATTTTCACACAGTTCTTCGCCAAAGAAACCAATTGTTGTGACCTCCTCCATGTATCCTTTTATGCATGTGATCTTTGATATCAAAATATGATAGCCAAGCACATTCCTTATCCAAAACTAATCATGGACAAGCTGTAAGAGTACCAGAATCCATGAACTTTTCCTTATATTGTCCTCTAATGTACTGTAATTGTAAAAAATAAAAGTATGTTCTCCTATTCCATATGGCTTTTGGTCATCAAATGATAACTGAATTTTCAGAAGAAAAAATGAAATATGAATATTTCAACCTAAAAGGGACTAGAACATCAAATTTCACTACTCGTCGTTGTGTCATCCACATTACGCATGATTCCTGCTGCCCAATTAATCACCTCCTGTAGCTTGTAAATATACAAGATGTCTCATGGCTCAATGACTAGTAAATTAGGAAACAAATGGACCATTAAAGAAGGATTCTGTGCCATCTGGCATACATGTGCTATTTCACCTTCTGGGGTCCATCACATTTGGAAAAGCAGAGCAAAAAAGTGAAATTCATTAGTGTTTTCTGCTTTGCCTGCAAACATAGACTATTTAGAAAGAGAGAATACCAAACTGGGGCACTAATGCAACAAAAGCAAAACAAAAATGCCAACCTGATGCTGATATATAAATTAGTAGGAAACTTTCAGATGACACACACAAAAAATGGCAACACATTTTATTTGAATTTTCATATAAAAACACAATCTTCCAACACAACTTGATATTGATATATAAAAATTGAATTTTCATATAGGAGAATCTAACCCAGTATGTAGCACAAGATTTTAATACAAGATTTACACAACAAATGGCACAATTTAGAATAGAGTTGTAACCACAACATACTACGTACATTGACCAAAAAGTTAAGTTAAAATTGTGCAATGACTCCTATAAGCATAATTGTTCATAGCTAAATAATCATCAGTAAAAGACAATAAACTCCTAGAAATTACATAGTTGAATCATTGTGTATCAAAATATTCAACTTCATACATATTCATTTTCACAACTTCAAAAATGATCACACTGCTAAGGTCTCTTTGTCCAAGTTGCATTCATTTCACAACTTCAAAAATGATGAAGCTGCCAAGGCCTCTTTGTCCAAGTTGCATACATCAAAATATTCAACTTCACACTCATTTGTCAATCATCAAGATGTCAAAGACATCTTTGTACAACCTGCATACATCAAGATCATAGAAATATTAAAGCAACAAAATAATAAAACAAGATGGAAATGCCAACTCTATAAGATACCTCAATAGGAAACATCATCATCGTTATCTTCACTTAATTCATCTTCATCATCCGTGTCCACTTTAGTCTTTCCCTATTTTTTCTTCTCTTCTTCTTTTGCCTTATGTTACAAAGAATTAAGCACTATTAAATTCTAATTGTAATAAGTAAGCTTGTACCTTTGTAGGGCATCCATTGTTTCATCGATTTTATCTTGGAAATATGGTGTTTGAGGTGTATTCATATCGTTGCACGTGTGGGATGACATTGGCAATAACTCTAACAAGTTCTCTTTAATTTGACCATCCTTTGACAAATCAAAAAATTCCTTAGTTTCTAGTCTTTCAATAGAGCTAAGAGCAAACCTGAAACTGTAGCAGCACATATAGCTAATTACATATGCAAAAAAAGAGTAGTCCAAACTGTAAATAATTATTTAGGATACAATGACATCAAATATCAAATTAATGAAATATTTATAGAACACTCTTGATGGCACACAAATAAGTTGTTTTACATTAAAAAGTCATTACCAGAAAAAGGTTATATTAGTGATCTAGTAGAATAACTAGAACAAAAAAGAAGATATGCATATTAAGGAATTCAACTAAAGGAAAACATAATTTCATGATTCTTTTCGGTATCTATTAGCTCACTCAATGGCACAACAACTAGACAAGAAATTAAGGATGATGCAAATCAAGAATCTCAAGAAAGAAAAAAAATATTGTTAAAAAAATATGGCAACAACACATATATTTCCAAACATACAATTGAATGAGAAATCTAGAAGAAATCTGGATTATGCAGCTCCTCATGTGAGAGCAAGCCATAAGATCATACTAGTAATTAGCCTCACTTTAGTGATTTCACATATGCCTTCGCATTGCCATAAGGATCAAGCATATATGTAAGGTTCAAACATATATGTAACACATATATCTAATCATTTTACATCAATAACAGACACAAAGAAATAAAAAGAAATGGACAAATAAGAAATCAGAAGCTATTGCACTTACAGTTTGCCAACGACAACTAGGGGAGCGGCCCTCTTGCTGCTTACAGCTTCCCGGTGACAATAAAACTTCCCTTATAGTCGAGGAATGCTGAGCATCGACGAGAAGAAAGATTAGCAACAGCAGCTGCAATATTCCAGCAGCCGCAATAGTAAGATAAAAAAAGAAGGCCAACAGTAGCAATGAAAGAGAAGAGCAACAATTGTGTTCGCACCTTTCAGCAACAACAATAAAAGAAAAGAGCAGCAGCAACATTGATCCCACCTTCCAGCAGCAGCTAAAAGAGAGGAGCTCCCACCTTCCAGCAGCAACAATAGAAGAAGAACAGCAGCAGGGTTCGCACCTTCCAGCAGCAGCAATAAAAGACCCATCTTCCAGCAGCAACAATAAAAGGAGAAGAGCATCAGCTGCGATCCAACCTTCCAGCAGCAACAATAAAAGAGAAGAGTAGCAGCAGTAGCAATGTGAGCGGAGAGAGGAGAAAGCGAGGAATCGAGCCAGCGGAGAGACTAGGGAGCAGGGATCTCACCTTATAGGCTTTTGGTCCGGCGAAAGCGCCTGAACTTCGACGATTGGATCACTCGAGCGCCACACCTAAAAAAATTCAAGGGCTGCTGCTGCTGATGCCGCCCTAATTTTTGGAGAGGAAACTTGTTTGGGAGATAAAAACTTGTCCGTTTGGGTTATTTTTGGAAAGAAAACCAGTTTTTTTGTAGTGGGCCACCGGTTTAAAGATAAACCAATAAATAGTTAAGAGAATAAAGGATGTGTGGAGCAAGTTTTGCTCCATATATATGGAGCGTCGTTGGATTTTAAATCAACAGATGAGATCGAGGCGCGGTTTACTTACTCTTGGACCAAGTTTTATGTGGTTTTATTTATGGTGTGAACGTTGGAGACGGTCTAATGTCCGGTTTAGGGTAAAACAAAATGCCGCAGCCTCCAATCTCCTTCTCCCAATTTGTTCTCTCTTCCCTCTCTCCGCTATTGCCGCTCCCTCGCTCTATAGTTGTCTTTCCTCCCTGCTGCCGCTGCCCCTCCGCTGCTGCTCCTCCCCTGCTCCTGCTCCCCTGCTCTGGTGTTGCTCCTCCACTGCTGCCCCGCCGTTGATCCCGCTCTGCTGCTGCCAGTACTGTTGCCCCTCCCTTGTTGTCGCTCCTCCCTGCAGCAGCACCGCTGCTGCCGATCCCTTGCTCTGTTCTCTCATCGCTCCGCAGGGAAATGATGTTGATAGACCACCATTAAACGTTGGTAGGTGCTTGATCCTTGGTGACGGGTTTTTAGTGCATTTTGATATTTTTTTGGGTTTTTTTATCAAGTTTTGTAAATCACACAAGCCTAAATTTTCCTTCAGAGTTGATTGACGAGATCATTCGATCGTCCTTTTTTGGTGAACATTTACATCCTTACTTTTTCGTGAATTGCCAGAACAATAGCATATTATCGGCGATGCCTTCATGGGTGCATTGCTCTGGAAGATTGCGACATGTCGGCCTTGCAAGTCAGTGGCATGGAAAGTTGAGATCCATAATTGACATGCTATTGTGCTCAATGGATTCTTTTTCTTGGTTGCAGGATGAGAAGAAACTGAGGGAAATCCTAAGATTTGCCTACATGCGGAGCAATCACAACAATCAAGAAAGGAGCAATTCCTTCACTGCCTTGACCAACTACTTGCGGAAACCATGCAACTCTAGAGCGCATGAAGACTTGACCAACTGCTTTTTTAAGAGCTCCGAGATCTGTTCTGAATGGAGTCTGCATGTAGTTCCATTCATGAGATCACTTTGTTACTTGTAACTCTTAATTTCTTGGATTATTATTTTCTCGTAAGATAATGTAGGCTATGTTGTATTTAGGATGCAAAATATTTGTGTTTGATCCACATATTACTTAGAAAGCAGTGGTTGTATGCAGATATGCAGCTCTATTGGAAAATGTTGCAATTAAGGCTCATGTTTAAATTCTGGCTCAGAACTCTTGTCTGATATGTAAATAACCTTGAGCATTTTTATTGAAATAATACTATAGTAAATGGATTTGTTTGTATCCTCATACACATTGATTCAGGTCCTCTAATTTATCGCATTCATAAGTGCATATGCTAGTGTTGTCATTATATGTATGCTAGTGTTGTCATAACATATAAAAGATACAATTGATAATCACACACCACGAATTTCACTAGTATGAAAAGAACTTCCCCCAAATGCATCGTTTGAAACAAACTCATTTTCTTCCCCCAAATTTCTTTGGAAAATACAGGATAAAGAATTAAGAAAGAGCAGTTTTGCACCCACCATCTTGCTTGCGTTGATAATAATTCCATGACAAATACCACTAGAGTAACTAGTTATGTACAATTTTTTGCATACATGCAGTTGTGAAACACTACTAAGAATCATGTCAAATTGTAATAATTAGATTCAACAAATTTCACCGCAAATAATACAAATAAAATATCCAAAGCTTCACCGTAAATAGGAAAGTTCTTTTGCTGTCCTTTGCCGTGAGTCAAACACACCAGTAGCACACTATAAGATATGTAATGGAAGAAGTGAAATGATAATGTAACCAAAGTGAAATGCCAATAGACAAATAACAGCAGAGATGCCTTTCTTAAGGCACCAATATTTATTTTTTTATAGTTAGTTTTGAACAATTTGATCATCTTTGATGCAGCAACCCTACTAACATTTTTTTGTGAGAAGAAGATTAAATCATGATGATAGAACTGATTGAAACAATTCAATCATACTAAGAAAAATGAAGACAATATGCCATACAAAAAATAAAACTAATAACCATAAAAACACTTCCTAGCGGAAACACTAGAGCCACAACAGTGGAGTTTGGGAGTGGCAATAGGGAGGAGCGGTAGCAGCAAGGGAGCGACAACAGCAATAGCGGAGCGGCAGCATGGAGGAGCAACAACAACAGGGTGGAGCAGCAACAACAGATGGGGAGCAGTGGAGCAGCAGCATCCGAGCAAGGAAGCAGCAGCAGCATTAGAGGAGCAGCACCGGAGAAGGGGAGCGACAGCATCCGAGGGGCAGCCCAGAGCAAGGGAGCTAGGGAGGAGCAGCAGCAACAACGAAGCGGGGGATTAGCAGCAGGGAGGAACGACAGCCGCAGAGCGAGGGAGCGGTAACAACAGAGAAGAGAGATAGGGAAGAGATCGGCGGAGCGGAATGGCGCCGACGTCGCGAGATCGAGAGAGATAGGAAGAGAGAACAGATCGGGAGAGGAAGATGGAGACTGAGGCATTCTGTTTTAACCTAAACCGGCCATTCGACCGGTTTCTAATATTCAAACCATAAATAAAACCACATAAAACATGGTCCATGAGTAAGTAAACCGCGCCTCAATCTCAGCGGTTGATTTAAAATCCGACAGCGCTCCATATGTGTGGAGCAAAACCTGCTCCACACATCCCTTAACCTCAATAGTTAATCTATATCGTTGAAGCAACTTTTAGTCCATCCGATGGCTGATATTATGTGATCGTAGGGTGCATACAATTTTTGTGTATGCACCCTAATATTCCTCATATTGTGGTCATTAAAATACATGGCTTCTTGTTTATCGCACGCTCAGGATTAAGACAATGATTCCATGAATGTTTTTTCAGATTTAGAATTTTCAGTAATGGTTCAATTGCCATGACATGCTTAGTGTGACAGCAACCCCTCGTAAGAGAGAAATCTGCAAAAGGAGCTATTAGAATTCTTATTTTTTGTTAGTTTGATTCAATAAAAAAGGATTCGTTTTTAGAAGACAAATCGTTCCACTGTGAGGTGATCGATGCATCCTATAGCAGCATCGATGGTAGCTTCTGGATCATGGCATTCTATGATACTGCTCTGCAGTTCATAAGCAGCATAGCCACTGCCAGCACTAATCATGAGAACACGAGGCTATTGAGAGAGAAAGAGGATTTTGCTCTGCACTTGACGAGCACCATAGCCTGCCATCTCCTGAGTCGAAGGCTTCTTTCTTGGCTGCCAGATTTCTCTCCTAGATCAAAACATATTTAGAAAAAAAGAAAAATCACCGTCCGTTCAATAAATTTAATGACTGAAATCTTTTGGTGTAATTTACAGCGTTGTACATCCATAGACCTCGTATATATATATATATGAAAAAAGAGAATGTGCAACGCATTGTACAAAAAATGTCGGACACTTTATTTATAAGTGAACGGTATTCACATTTTTTTAATAGAAAGTGTCGTTACTTTCTCATGTATTTTACGCACTACATTAAAAATGTACTATACAATTCTTGCCCCTAATATCCGATGTGACAAAAATGATATCTGAATGAGGATTTCGTTCAATACAATGTCAAGTTGTAACCATAGCGGAAGGAAAAAAACATATTACAACTTTCATTTTTCTTCCTTCTAAAGAGCACAAAAAATGTTGAATTGGTTGGAATGTCTGGTGCGGCAGCGCAAAATTTGAGTTATGTTTTTTCCTAAAGGATTTTATATGCTTCGGAAAAATATTTTCTAACTAAGAAATATGTTTTAGTTTCTAAAGTTTGATAATATAGTTTTTGGTTATCATGAAAATACTTTTCAATCTCTTATGTGACAAAAATATTTTAATTTTTATATAAAAAACATTAAAAGATATATCCCATAATAATTTGCATTTTCATTTTTTTTCTCTACGAGTGATATCAGAACTTACTTGTAAACTATTGAAATACCACTTATTATCTTAAATTATTAAAAATTTCCACATTGCCCCCAAATTTAACCTTTTTTTTATTTATCCATTACATTTTTAACCTTTGCCATGATATGGAAAGAAAGAAATAAAAATACATAGTATTTATGTTTTTCTACTTATTTTAGTATTCTTATTTGAAATATCATTTTTAGATTCTCCCCTTAATATCTTTGAGGGTGCAAGTGTAGTTAGTTAAATAAAGAAAATAAAAATCCAACACAAGGGTGGAATGAACATTTTGAGATAGTTGAAGAGAGGTAGGTTCATAATTTTTTTTAGTTTAAGTATAAGATTAAAAATAACTTTACTATTATTATTTTTATGTTACAAAGGAAAGATCGTGTGTATAAGAAAAAGTAAATTGAGAATAAAAAAATACATAAATTTTTTGAATGAGAATAGAATTTGAGACCTCCGGATCTACAAATCAGAACAGTAAGTTATTACCTTAGGCTCATATTCTCGTAACCCTCATAGTTAGATCTAATAATTCAGAATGAATTAAACCGATCTTATTGAACATTTGAATATAAAGACACAATGAAAAAGGAAAACATTGATCAAAAGTATATTAAAAAAGAAACACATTTTAGATTAATAAGTTTCTTACATGTGATACAAACAATAAAATATAAAGTTTATTTTGATATCCTTAATTATAATAATTAATTCTCCATTGATCTTTATTTAATAACACATAAATGAAATCTCAATTCTAACCTTAATTTCTTAATACAATAACAATAAAAATAAATAAAAATAATGCCGGAAACAAGGCGTCTTCCTTGGCTTTGACGATGTTTTTGTCTCCAAATCAACCAACAATGCTGCAACAACCCCCACATATAAGTAATCAGCACTAACATTATTTCGGTTCCATGGTCTCTCAGCACATAAACTACCCTAACTCCAAAGAAACTGAAAACTAAGGAATGATCCAGTGACGAGTCCATGAAGAAACGACGATGGAGGAGCTTTTGCATGTGACAACAGGAATCCTTGATGATAGGGAATTCAACCATTTTCATATGCAAAAGTTACACTTTCTCATAAAATCATGCATCATTTACATATATTGTCACAC